>MJUT01050305.1:342914-353995 GCA_002080005.1 Gigantidas platifrons | reverse complement strand
TTACTTGTATACCCTGGAGGTGTGTGTCCATGTAGGGGTGATATTCCGTCGTGTTTGTCAAATTAAAAGCCGAATTTCAAGTGTGATCTGTAATATATTTTTATATTTGGACAAAAAATTAAAAAAAACAACATAAGAAGATATGTCACATTTTATGTATATGTTCTGTATAGCTCTAATAATATATCATTTCTTTCCCGAATAGATCATATGTGTGACACCTTCATTATTTATACCTTTCACATTCATTATTGTATTTCTCTTTCGCTTGTCACTGTTAGAACAGTTTTTCTCATATGAAATGCTATTTTGTATTCGAATAATTTTTCATAGCTATTAATTTTTTTTATAGATACTGTTGCTGAAAGTCAGTGGAGTGTTTCTATGTTTTAATATTTCCTTCTAAAGTGCTCGTAAGTATACGGATTTGACTATTAAGATAATCAAGACCCGATAAGATTCTAACTAAAATGATGTACACTTCAAAGACATGTCTATCTATTAAAGTAGATAAAACTTACAACATTTGACAATAATTCCGGTCGTCGAGTCTGAATACGTCTTACTACTTGAAATATGTCAACTTCCTCATCTAGCTCCTTCTGCTCAATGACGAGGCTTGTTGCTACAAATAGTCCCGATCTTGTACAACCATCCCTATAGAAGTAAATCATCAAATAAAATTAAAAACAAATACGCGAGGATATGACATTACTCCATTGTAATTAACATATGGGATTCAAGTTTATAAAAAATCAAAAACTACTCAAATGTAACAATATCACAATTTATAAAAATATGAAGATAACCGCTATATAAGAGCACATAAAATGAGTGATCAATATCAACATTGTTAGTGACTTTCAGAAGGATCATTGGTTTTCTCTGTTGTAGTCAGGTTTTCTCCACAATAAAGCTGACCATCACGATACACGTATTGTATTGCTAACAAATCTGATCAATATCAATATCATCACAAGTTATCCCACAGATATAAAAAAAAATGTCATCACGATAGGTAAAAGAATCCTGCGGAGACTAATAATTCTGTAATAAAACCGAGAACAAAACATCTTCACCGAGTCAACAGTCAGGGTGTTCCTGCTCCAACAGTTAGTATGTAAACATATCTGGCCTGCTCATGTTACGCTGACAACATCAATATAACCAGTACAAATTCTGTACTTACATTAATTGTCTTTGCCAACGTTAATTATGTGTCCACGTAAAAGAATATAATACTTCAAAAGTTGCATTGTTGTTTTACACAAATTGTAGCTCATTATTCTAATTGACAAAATACCTGCATACAACGACTATCGATTTCTGTGTTTCCATGACATCGTTTGCAATCACACCAACATAGTCTGCCACAACACTTTTTTCCGATGATGGTCTCACTTTATCAAATGACCATATAGTTATATTTCTGGTATTGATCTGTGCCTGGAAAATGTAGTTAATGCTCTTGTTATATGAATGCTATTCCTTACTGGCCTATTTTTATCTATTACGAATTGTGGTAAATCATGCAAATATATGAAAGTGATAGTTACAGTACAATCGATTGGAAAACAATGAAACATTTATCGCAATGTCTGCGAATATTGTGTTGTGCATTTGTTTTGTTTTTCTTCGTCTTGTGTGCCTTATGTTGCCAGTTTCTCTGGATTGTTCATTTTTCGATTGACCATTCGGTGTTGTCTAATGTTTATTTATGCTACTTACCCGTATGCTATTGTTTATAATTTTACTTGCATTTGGTTGTTTTTGTTGGTTTATGGTGCTTAACGCCAGATTCAACAATATTTCAGTAATATCCTGGCAGTCAGTTTTATTGGTGGAGGAAACTGGAGTACACCAATCTGTTGCAAGTCATTGACAAACTTTATCACATGATGTTGCATAGTACACCTCGCCATGAACAGGGTTCGAACTCACAACTATAGTGGTGATAGCCACTCGTTACACAGGTAGTTGTAAATCCAACTACCATACGATCACGACGACGACGACCTACATTTGTATTTGAAACACTTGCATGACCGCATCATGTCAATAAGAAGGGAGTCATTGGCTCATTAAACTAGATTAGTAAAAACGTAGATATCAAATGTAGTGTGTATTTGTGTGTTAGACCGGCACCAATCAAATGTAATATGTATTTGTGTGTTAGATCGGCACCAATCAAATGTAATGATTATGTGTGTGTTAGCGTCACAAATCAAATGTAATGTGTATTTGTGTGTTAGCGGCACCAATCAAATTTTAGGTATATTTGTGTGTTAGCGGCACCAATCAAATGTAATGTGTATTTGTGTGTTAGAGCGGCACCATTCAAATGTAATGTGTATTTGTGTGTTAGCGGCACCAATCAAATGTAAGGTATATGTGTGTGTTAGCGGCACCAATCAAATATAATGTTTTTTTTGTGTTAGCGGTACCAATCAAATGTAGTGTGTATTTGTGTGTTAGCGGCACCAATCAAATGTAATGTGTATTTGTGTGTTAGCGGCATCAATCAAACGTAATGTGTATTTGTGTGTTAGAGCGGCACCATTCAAATGTAATGTGTATTTGTGTGGTAGCGGCACCAATCAAATGTAATGTGTATTTGTGTGTTAGAGCGGCACCAAGCAAATGTAGTGTGTATTTGTGTGTTAGCGGCACAAATCAAATGTAATGTGTATTTGTGTTTTAGCGGCACCAATCAAATACAGTGTGTATTTGTGTGTTAGAGCGGCACCAATCAAATATAATGTGTATGTGTGTGTTAGAGCGGCACAATTCAAATGTAATGGATTATGGGAAGTTTCCTACAGTGTGGTATTTTTCTTTACTCATTTAATGAGTGGCACCAATCAAATATAGTGTGTATTTGTGTGTTAGCGGCACCAATCAAATGTAGTGTGTATTTGTGTGTTAAAGCGGCACCAATCAAATGTAGTGTGCATTTGTATGTTAGGGCGGCACCAATCAAATGTAGTGTGTATTTGTGTATTAGAACGGCACCAATCAAATGTAATGTGTATTTGTGTGTTAGAACGACACCACTCAAATCTAGTGTGTATTTGTGTGCTAGAGCGGTACCAATCAAATGTAGTGTGTATTTGTTTGTTAGCGGCACCAATCAAATGTAGAGTGTATTTGTGTGTTAGCGCGGCACCAATCAAATGTAGTGTATATTTGTGTGTTAGAGCGGCACCAATCAAATATAGTGTGTATTTGTGTGCTAGAGCAGCACCAATCAAATGTAGAGTGTATTTGTGTGTTAGAGCGGCACCAATCAAATGTAATGTGTATTTGTGTGTTAGAGCGGCACCAATCAAATGTAGTGTGTATTTGTGTGTTAGTGGCACCAATCAAATGTAGAGTGTATTTGTGTGTTAGCGCGGCACCAATCAAATGTAGTGTATATGTGTGTGCTAGAGCGACACCAATCACATGTAGTGTGTATCTGTGTGCTAGAGCGGCAACAATCAAATGTAGTGTATATTTGTGTGTTAGCGCGGCATCAATCAAATGTAATGTGTATTTGTGTGTTAGAGCGGCACCAATCAAATGTAGTGTGTATTTGTATGTTAGAGCGGTACTGAACAAATGTAATGGATCGTGGGAAGTTTCCGACAGTGTGGTATTTTTGCTTACCCATAAATGTATAAATATGTATCTTTGTATATTCTAGTACCTTGTGCTTGAGACTAACAACAACTGTATCTGTTTGATATGATGACGATTTTCTTGTAAGAATGAAATTGTCAAAGTACTTTTCCTCTCCTTCTTTCCCCGGTAGAAATGTCACATTCTATAAGTACAGAAATATATTATATGGTATCTGTATTATCCATATGACATGGACATGAGAAAATCTGATGTAAAAATCTACACAGGAAAGCACCAAAGGAAGTAAACACTATTCATTTGGTCTCCTTTTCAAAGCTAAGACTGTGTACAGTTGGACACTAAAGAGAGTGCTAAACAGTACATATATTAATTATATAGCATATAAATTTGACTTCAAGTCTGTAAATATCACCATTGTCATTCGATGATCGGGCAAAGATAATGCATGCAAAATAATTATCATTTAGCATGAGAAAAACCCTCCGAAATACAAAAGCTTGAACTCTCGGAATATGAAATATTCTACGAGTTAGCTATATCCAGTACGTGGGGATTCACACTGTGTACACGATATTGTCCAATCATATATTCACTATATGGGACGTGATTGTAAATTTACATGACAAAATATCAAATGTTACACTTGAAAACCAAAAGAGCGCTTTAATATTGCTTTTGCTATATCAAGATCATATCAAGAGAACAACACCCATTTGTTGTATAAGAAACGAATCTGGATTCGAACAGTACGAATTCATCAAACTTAAATTATTTTTTGACATTCATACATGTGCACCTTGCAAAACAACATACATATTTTGTATTGCAATTTATTGATTTTAAGACTATGAAATCTAGTTACAACACAAAAGTCGATATACAATGAAAATGGAGGACAACACCCAAAAATAACCAGGAAATGAAAACTGATGCTCCTTATGGATTTCATTCACTTAAAGGAATTTTGTCAGAACGAAACTTTTCCTTTCTGAATAATGCAATACATTGTAATATGTATTGCTTTAAGCTAAGCTTAATTACATAATGGTGTTGACGCCTTTAAGGTTTGTGATCGTCAGTTCATGGGTGACAATTTGTTTATAATTCTCCAATGTCTCCAACTTTATGGAAGGAGGTGTTGGAATCATTTAAGTCAATACGTTGTATTTCAAATAATAAATATCTGAATGACAATATATTTGTCATTAAATGTGCGTTTTTAATGCCACATCATTTCTGAATGATGGTTATTTCAGTCATTACGAGTTACAAAGAAACCATTCTTTCTAATTTGCACTCTGTACACAAATGTAAATCTTAATGTGTTTTGTCTAGAACTTCTATAGGTCTCAATGTTTAAAGCACGTGTATGGTTCTGTTTAGTTAACTACATATGTGGTTTGCGTTGTATTCTATATTATATTGCATTGGATGAAACAATGTAGCTATATTTTGAAGTTTACAATTTTTCATATATTACGGACCAATCCAAGTATTGTGTAACATAAAACACAGATCGGTCCAGGTATTGTGTAACATATATTACGAACCAATCCAGATATTGTGTAACATTTTATAGAGACCAATCCAGGTATTGTGTATCATATTATACGGACCAATCCAGGTATTGTGTAACATATTATCCGGACCAATACAGGTATTGTGTAACATATTAAACGGATCGAACCATGTATTGTGTAGCATATCATACGGACCAATCCAGCTATTGTGTAACATTTTATACAGGCCAATCCAGGTATTGTGTAACAAATTATACGGACCAATCCAGGTATTGTGTAGCATATTATACGGACCAATCCAGGTATTGTGTAACATTATATCCAGACTCCACGGTCATACATATTATACAGATCAATCCTTACTTCACGGTCATGCATATTATACGGATCGATCCAGACTTCACGATCATACATTTTACACGGATCGATCCAGATTTCACGGTCATTCATTTTATGCGGATCGATCCAGACTTCACAGTCATACATTTTATACGGATCGATCCAGACTTCACGGTCATACATTTTATACGGATCGATCCAGAATTCACGGTCATACATTTTATGCGGATCGATCCAGACTTCACGGTCATATATATGATACGGATCGATCCAGACTTCACGTTCATACATATTATACGGATCGATCCAGACTTCACGGTCATACATTTTATACGGATCGATCCAGACTTCACGGTCATAGATTTCATACGGATCAATCTAGACTTCACCGTCATACATATTATGTGCATCGATCCAGACTTCACGGTCATATATATTATATGGGTCGATCTAGACTTCACAGTCATACATTTTCGAGTAGTATTTTCGTACTCGTACTCCACAATATTCCAATGATAACAAACTAATTATTTTATACCGTTTTCTGGATTGCTGGATTGTTTATTTGTTGTTATTGGTTTTTTTTGTTATTTGCTAAATACAAACTCTTATATGATCGAAAAAACCATGTATGTTTTTCTACCGTTCTTACATTACCTTGTCTGAAAGATCCATCATAACGATACTATCACTATCGTTATCATAAATTAGAGACCAAAAATCTCCAATTGTGTCTGGTAAAGGATACTGTGTAACAATATAATTTCTATTTTGCATGAAACTCTAAAAAACAAAAACAAAACCAAAACTTTACATAAAACATTAATAGTTATTCATGATCAAAATCGATACAACCGAAAGTGAGTATATTTATGAATGCCTATTGATACGACATATCAGTGACATGCAGAGGTTTGGTGATTTTCTCCACATTTCTCCGCCGAAAAACAATCTGAATGGCTTACATTATATATGCATATTAATTTACAAATTAAAGCAAAGAAAATTAATATTCTATTTTATTTAATGCAATTTAAATTATTATGCTAACTTGTTAAGACCATGGCGTTTTCATTTAAGAATGTTAGAGTAATTACTTAACGAATGTACTCACGAGTATAACAACAGCATTAATGTACTCACGGGTATAATAACAGCGTTAATGTAGTCATTGCTAGATTTTCCAAATGACATTAGAAATGGTCTAAAATCATCATCTATAAAGAAAACAATGATAAAATAATGGCTTATTGATCGTATTGGACTTGACTATATATAAGATTAACACGGCGGGTGTCTCATAAGAAGCAGAAAGTGCTTAAACGTAGCAAGCACCTGGGTTCCCGGTTCGTGGTGGGGTCCGAGCTACTCATCGTTTTAGTTTTTTGTGTTGTGGTGTGTTTTTATGCTTTGTTTGTCTTCGTCCTGTGTCTTGTGTGCCCAATACTGCCAGTGTCTCTAGATTGTCCATTCTTGATTGCCCCTTCGGTTTTCTCTAACGATTATTTAAACTTTCGACAAAATATACGATGACTAGAATTTCTGAAGAATTTTACGTGTGTGGAAATTACCTTATCAATTACGGAGAATCAGCTTACTCAGCAATATACTTACAAAAATCGAGAAAGCATCAGAGATGCAACAGCCGAGTTGCAAGTCAAAATCATTTGGTTTTGTTTTATAAATAAGAAAGAAACTAAAGAATAAACAAGTCAACTCGGCTATAGAAAAATCTTCCGGTAGGGGATGGGGATGACCCTGGGACTCAACTCTTGGGGAATTTAATTTGTCTATTCATCCTGATCATAAATATACATGGCTTAGGGGTGGGGATATCAAACATTAAAAAGTTCACTTCAGGTAGGGGGTGGGGTATGACCCCCGGGGCCTGAGCTATAAGGCATTTAATTTGCCTAGTCACTCTGATCATAAATATATATGGCTTAAGGTGGGGATCGCGGTCACATTTTGTTATACAGATTCCCCAGCGGGGTGGGGCTGAGCCTCGGAGATAAAAAAAATGTTGAATGCACAACTTCACATTGGCATCTCCACCCATACCAATTATTAAGTTTCTATCTCTTGTAGTTTCAGAGAAATGTGTAATTCTCAAAATATGTACTTTTGCTATAAAAAAAACATGATTTTACAGGAAGAAAACAGTAGATTAATCTGAATTTCGTACTCGCTCTAAATAATAGCGTAATAATGCCTCCTACCAAAAATGATGTTGATCGGCCAAAAATTAAGATTACTATCGCGTTAACGAAGATAGGCTAATATACGCCCTCCCCCCCCCCCCCCCCCCTCCCGTCCGCCTTTCGCTAAATCGTAAGCCGACTGCAACTCGGCTAATAAATATCTAGGGTTATTGTTTGTACTTACGAGTGAGAACTAAAATACCTCCACTTGTCCGATTATGTGTGAGTGTAGGCATGTTACTGTGGAGAGCACTTGCATGATCACATCATTTCACTACGAGGGGCGGTTTGGGTCCATAAAATTAGTTTAACGCAAGAAATGTATACTGAAGTACCTGTACCTAGCAAGAACTGTATACCAAAGTACCTGTACCTAGCAAGAACTGTATACTGAAGTACCTGTACCTAGCAAGAACTGTGAAAGGTCATGTATATGTGTGTAAGAGTTATCGATTTTACCTCCCTCTACAATTGATTTTGGAGCAGTTCGGACATTGTTATTTTTTTATATTTTGCTTATCAGTTACTTTGGACCCCACTCTATGATATGCTTTATAGGTTTTCTTACGTGGTAATATACTCTGAACAGCATTCTTTTGGATGTTTTCTCTCCTCTTTCCTGCTTTGCATTTGTCATCTTTGTATTTAGGCTTTAATTTCAGAAGTTTCTAAACAAAACAAAAACAAATGAATGCAATAACAATGGGCTTTGCTTAGAGGCCTAACATTCATGTCGAATAGATCATACTACAACATATAAACAAAAATATTATACTTAGTTTGAAAAACGTTATCAGTTGTAGCGTGAACACATAGCTGAGTGGTGTGATCGAATTAACTTTCGTTATTACATAGATAGACGTGAATGTGTCTACTATACGATTCTGACCACGGCGACTACTGTTGTGTAACGTTAAATGAACAGTGTACTTACTACGTACAAGTCTATTAGAATGAAGAAAAACATGTAAATGGATAAGCTACGAAAGAACGCGCAATAGTGCAAACGAGTATTTTTCAAATCTCCTGTTTTTGTGGGGAATCACAAAGTTGAATTGAAGATATTTTATTACGTTGGAAAAAAAGACAACATTATCACAGGTTTGAAGACAAGAAAGGGGTAATCAGAAGGCACACTAAGAAACAGGATGAACTCATGTGCTCCTGTAGGGTAAACAGTTCCTTCTCCACATGTAGCACCAGTCGTGTTACTCTTGTTACCAATCCGGTGATAAGTCATGATTGAGGAAAGGACCGGATTATGATTACGACAAAAGGAGCTTATCCGTGATCATTTGTGACACAGTTATTCCGCAACGGTTAACTAGGTCATGGTGACACAGTTATTCCGCAACAGTTAAACAGGTCATGGTGACGCCCGTAAAACTTTCGAAGTGATTACTTCAACTTAACCATTAGTAACCCTTCGATCAGTAGCTGTCTTGTTAGTAGCAACCCTCTATCAAGGAATTGGTGATAGGAACCACAAACTTATTAAATTATCATATATCAGATCTTTATTTTAATATATCTTTATGTTCACTATATAGTAATTTACTTGATGCTTCTTGCCTATTCCTATGCTAGATGTGACAAGGCTAGACATGAATTGACCACCCTTCCGGAGCACATGAGTTCACCCCCAGTTTTTAGTGGGGTTCGAGTTATTCAATCGTTAGTTTTATATGTATGTTTTGTAGATCGTTGTTTGCCCTTTTATTCCGTTTCCTTTGTTCATGGTGTTGTCTGTTCTGCTTCGATATACGGATTCTGATTACCTCCTTTGGTATCTTCAAACTCTTCTTGTATTATCACTTTGTGTTTCTCTTCGTTACTATGTTAGTTGTTCATTGTTTATTACCTGATATTCTGTACGGATCCTGGTATTTATTTGGCTTTTCTTTGATTTTTGTGCGTAAAGGAAGTTGTCTACTGGGATTGACGTGTCACCGACTGTAAATGCTTCCATTAGAGCATCATGCACCATTTCATACTGACCCTATGGTATATACAAAGTCACATTAAAACTTATTAACACGACTAAGATGAAAATTACTTCAACCTGATAATACAAATTGCCATGCTACAAAAGCAACATTTTCTTTAATTTGGAGACTAGAAATAGGATTTTTTCATATGGCGGGACATTCAATACGCATAATATGTATGCGACAAAACAAAATAAGCGTAGCAAATTATATTTGCAAAATGTGAAACCAATATGAACGTGAAATACACATATTATGTCCTAGAATGATACTCATATATTTACATAACATGTTTGTATCTAATTTAGTGTGTGTGTCACGTTTCTGGATTAAAAATCATTAGATACACTATAAATCAGAAAATTATAAAGTGTAATAATTGAAATTCTACGGGACCAAGAAAACGTGCATATAATCACACACACACACACACACACGCACGCACACGCACACACACACACACACACACACCCATCCCCCCACACACATACATCATTTTGAAACTGTGAAGTGTAATTCCTTTCTACCAAATTGAATTAAATTCTTCCGAGTTTACTTTTCATACAATGTTTTTAACTATTTTCTAAAAGCATTTCTCCAGAATATTTTTTTATTCATGAAACAAAACTTACAACTGTTTGAATCATATTCATCCTATTCTGTCTCATCATCTCTGTAAATTCCTTGACATCAACAAAACCAGTTTCTTGTCCATTTTCATACAATGCATCGAGTGCTATGTAAGTACCAGTTCTACCACTACCTGCACTGTTATATATATTACAGGTGATATGTATCACTTATTTCATACTTGAAGAAATATATAAGGAATATGAGGTGAAAAACAAAACAGAACATTGTGAAACGCAAATGTTTTGTGAATACAGCAACGTGTTAATCAGAAGTAGTCGTCAATCCAAGGACAAACAATGCAATGGACAAAAGAAAACGGACGTAAGGACAAACAATGATCTACAAAACACAACACAGAAACCAAAAGATTAAACATCTGTTATATATATTACACGTTATACGTATCATTTATTTCATACATCAGCAGAGTAGTATAAGAAAGAAACATTATAATTCATACAACGAAACTACAATGGATATTTGCTATTAATAGTCAATGTATGTTTTATGATTTGGTTTATGGTGTTTAACTCCGTTTTCAACAATATTTCAGCCATATCGTGGCAGTCAATTTTATTAGTGGAGGGAACCGGAGTACCCGGTGAAAACCACCTACCTCTCACAAATCACTGACAATCTTTATCACATAATGTTGTATCGAGTACACATCACCTAAGTGGGGCTCGAACTCACAACGTTAGTGGTGATATGTAATTTGTATGTTCAAGATAAAGATTACCAACATTCGTGTTCCTGTTTGAAAGAATTTTGATTTA
>MJUT01050305.1:320191-338223 GCA_002080005.1 Gigantidas platifrons | reverse complement strand
AGATCTATTTTTAAAAATTTCAAATATGTGATCTTATTAATTTATTTTTGAGAATACTACATTTTTAATATGCATACCTTGAGTAGCTATATACGCTCTGTCATGGCTGTAACTCTGAAAATGTAGTGTGTTAAGAAATTACTTCACGTCCTCTTCAGAAATCATACTAACAGCAAAAATATTCAATATAAACAATTCATCCCAAAACATAGACACAATGTTACCGATTTACTGTTTAGACATGTGTAAATACAAATATAAGAAAACCTGTTCATCATAATTCTAAAATCCCCGTCTAAGCAATACACTATTTACTCCATTGTATACTATGTGATACAATATATGCATTAAACCTACATGCGAATTACGCATGTGACATATATAACTAGCGAGAAAAGTGAACGGTCATGTATTATGGGTACCGATGTTGTCTGCTTCTAATATTTTAGATTTTGGAACTGTTCCGACAGTGTGGTACTCTTTCTTATTCGTTTTATATACATTTGTATAATGATAATTCCATGTTGCCTACCACGACATTATTTGGTCACTGTATTATAATGACTTGTTAATATTTCTAACAACGCAAGCATTCATACCTTTATATAATTGGCATTTACATAGTCTGTGTTACTGGCTTCTGTTAACTTAACCCTTGAATGGTCATCTAAATATTAAAACATATAACACCTCATATGAACAGTATGTCAAGACTCGATACATCAGGATTTGCAGGTTTTACATATTTGCTTAAATAAGGGCTCATTATATATTTGAGATTAAAATGGGCGATCGAAATGTTTCAATAATAATATGTTCATATACACACAAAACGTGTCAGCAAATCATGCTTTTTACTGTGTTGGACATGTGCAATATTTCATTAGACTAAATCTACATTGATATTGGATCTGCATTGGCAAGAATTCCACCATATCGTGGCGTTAAGAAGTAATAAAAAAGTGACTATTACAAAAGAGTATTGTTATATTTATTGTCATATTCTTTACATAGATAATATGTTAATATTTATCATATGTTTAACTTATATAATATATCTTACATGGAAATGTAGTCAGATAACGGTTCTTTTGCTTGTTTTCTTCCTTTGTTCCCTCCGTGTGTGGATATTGTAATCCTACTGGTAAAATCTGTAACAATACATTGATTGTTATTTAACACCAACTTAAAAGAAAAACTTAACATAATTTCAACTGGTTCCCTTGCTAGCTCAAGGTTACAAATAATAAAATATGTAGATAATAAGGTACTGGAATGCAAGGGCCTAGTGTAACAAGTAAATGAGGGGTAGAACAGTGTGCTTGGCACTGGCAAGTGAAGACCACTGTACTTCATCTTATACGTTAAGTAGTAACAATGAATTCTCCGATCACGAAGCACTCGTTTATGTCTCGTTTTAAGGGTGAGTTATGTACTTGAATCTAATCTTACGAAGTGGTTGTATCGCCCAAGTAGACTTTATTTCTACATACCAGTGGCTTACCTTATACACTGAAGCAATACATCTACTAGCAATACAATTATTCCAAATATTGTAAATGTATCATACTAGATAATCATAGTGTTCTGGTACTCACATGTGGGCAATATCTGCATGACGGCATCATTTCGGTATGAGGGAGGTTTTGGCTTATACAATCATCTTAACACCGACACATTTGTATCAGAGTTTCTGTTAAGCTACGGGAGTGAGTAGTCGTGTATATTTGGGCTATCGATTGTTCCTCAGTTTTTACGATTTTCCTATTAGATTATGGAAATGTGATATGTTGGTTTTTTTTCTCTTTATTGTATTCTCATATTACCTTGCAATAAAACAATAGCCATACATACAAAGATTAAGATATCAACATGAACAATATTTGTTCTGTATCAAGAACTTCTTGAAATTAAAAAAAAATAGTTGGGAATATTTAATATTATTTTTTTTATTTGTTGAGTATTACATATCTATAAGTATATTAAAACAACACGTCAGTAAACTGATTATGCAATAGTGCTTCACGTTACTTGCCTAAAATATAAATTTGAGTATAATTATTGATATTTGTGCACTAGTTATTGACATCAACAAGATAACATTTTCCGGAAGCATTGTCCGAACTTAGTACTTATACTATATATGGAATAACAGAGATTTTGGAAATTCCTACTAGACTAGACAACTCACGAAAGGTAGAATGGAATTCAAATTATGAACCCTAAATGATCACACAAATATTTTGTTATTTCCTTTAAGATGGTCAATGAATTACATTTAATAATAATAAACGATTCTTACAGAAAATTCTTCTTTAAAATCTGTATTTTTCTTTTTCATTTCTACAACCAAGGCCAGATCGTTCACTGCGATGCGATACTTTGAAATCTCCTCACTCAATTCTGTGTTAGAATACATATTATCGCACTCCTTTGTGTCATTGACGTATATGTCTTCTTTCTGACCGACGTGTTCAATGTGTATAGTCATTATATCTGTAGATGAAGTAGGGTTTGTATCATTACCCCATAGGTCTCCTTTCACTACATTTTCATATTGTGGTCCGCCATATCTATTGTTGACACGACCTAATGCTAGAAATGAGAAATATGTAAACATAAATGGTTTTTAATATTATGCTTAATTTTACATACAACCATTTGACTGGTTCGAACCCATATCGCGTCAATCAAAAGACTATGAAGACATATATATCCAATTTAGTGTGCATGACACATTTGTTGGAAAAGAAACTTTCATCAGATATTCCAAATGTTAAAAGAGATTGCAAGGCCAAATTGATATAACAGTATATTGGGAGCAAGAGTATCAACTGGCCTAAACAGGGTGACACCAATCGGATAGGGTTACCTGTGACTAGGGTGATGAAATTTATTTTTAATAACATTTGCATTATTTTGGGACTTTAAAATTTCAACTATAATTATATCTTATACACCATATCAGTCCGGAAGCAATCACTATTGAACGGATGATACCCTCAGGGATTATTATTCTACAATCAGAGGTATCATCCTAGTTATATTTATTTAATCGTAAACATTTAATTTAGTGCGTACGGTACGTTTCTGAAATAACCTTCATCAGGTGACTCAGAGTCAAAAAGATTAGAAAGTCAAATAATCCAGAAGTTCGTGGGAACAAGAATATCAAAGGGTCTACAAACGATAGCCAAACTTGGCTAAGGTTACCTATGATATACAGTTGTATTTGGTGCCTCTCGTCTAAATTTGTTCTCGTCTTGATACATGTATAACTGAAATAGTGTTCGCTAAACGGCAATCACTTCCAATAAAATTAAAGGAATGAGTTATTAAGAAAATTATATAATTAGCATTGCCTTTCTGAACAAAGGATATGAAGATAGTAAAGGACAAACTGCAATGGCCAAAAGAAGAAAAAAGATAAAAACGGCCGACAAACACTAGACATAAAAAGAACGATTGGACAACAGAAACCACACCACAACTGGAGAAGAACTGAGGTGTTCCGGAAGGATGGGCAGTTCCCGCTTCTCTAGTAATACCTATAGGTTTCTTTTGTTACAATATGGTGATAAATAATGAAATGTCGCTGGTTACTCGTTGCTTAATCAATTAGATAGTAAATAGGAAATAAAATTAATATACATTAGATTTATACCTGAATGGAATTTGACGCCCTTTGTTTTCTTAGTGTTCTTGTCATTTCTCTGTCTTCTCTTCCTACAATACAAATTATATTCGTATCGTGTATAACCCGGAAACACGTGAAATAAAGTCACTACCTGTTTAGATCAAATAGTCCAAATTACCATGTTGGGTCTTATTATTGCTTTGTGTTTGTTGTGCTTATAAATACAAACTGCTGAGCCATGTGCACGTAACTTTCCAATGTGGTGTTCTGGGTGGTCATCCAAATGATTTATGGCTTTCATTCAAATTAGAAATCAATCATAGTACCAAGCGGGCAATTCGCATTGACTGAAATTTAAATACTTCCCCGATACGTGTTATGGAATTGTTATCGGGTAACAAGGTTATTTGTTGATCGAAACGTAAGATGGTAGTCCTCGTAAAACAAACGACTCGATGGAGGAAAATATGAAATATCTTGTTTCCAAAGACTACATGATTGGATGAATGAACCCAAGTTATACATTAATGATATTTGAATACTCTTTTATAAACTTTGTGCTGACAGAGCTTATAGTCAATTCTGATATTATCATCGACGCATCAAATTGTTGGGGGTACTGTGTAAGCAATGAACCATTTAAAGCGAACACTTGAAATTTTGAATAAAAGTTGTATATTAATGCTCATTTACAAAATATACCTTTTTTTTTCTTTAAAGGAGATATTCGAAGACTAGGAACATAGGCAAACTTTTAATGTGTTGATATCTTCCGAAAAACTTACCATAACTTACACACATATATTTAGAAGATACTCCAGATACCACAACTAACAACCATACCTTTAGAAAATACCTCCAGCTACAACAATAAGCAAATAAACCTGTAATGAATACACCATCTAACACTTCTAGCACAAAATAGAAAATACCTCCAGATACCACACATAACAAAGATAACCGTAGAAGATACCTCTGCTACCACTACTAACAAACATTCATATACTAAGTAGTAACAAAGATAGCCGTAGAAGATACCTCAGCTACCACTACTAACAAACATAGATACACCAGCTGCCAAAACGTAGATATACACCAGCTGCCAAACGTAGAAGATACACCAGCTGCCAAAACGTAGAGGATACCCCAGTTGTCAAAACTATAAAATATACATTTAGAAACTGCATCCAGCTACAATTAACAAAGATACTTGTAGAATAAATCACCCAGCTAACATAACTAACAAAAATCCATGTAGACGACACCCCAGCTAGAACAAGTAACAAAACATCATGTAGAAGATACCCCAGAAACTATAACTAACACAAATATACCTGTACGATATAGCTCCAGCAGCTACAACTAACAAAATTACCAAGGCCACTCCTATTCCTCCTACCATAGCTATTGGTTTTGCTATTTCGTCGTTTAGTATTGCTGCAAGTATGATTTTGTTAGCATAGATAAGTAAAACTCAATATGAATATTCATGCATCTCTATTACCAAAAACAAAATATACGTAAATATATAAATTTCATTAAAATATGCGTTTTAAACTGCAATATTAAAGAATTAGAACGCTTAAAAGTTGCATTATATTCCTTTGTGTTCATTATTTCATTTTTCATTAATATATATCGTGTCTGAAATATCATATTTGACAATAAGGGGCGTCGTGGTCGTGACCGTATGGTAATTGGATCTAAAGCTACCTGTGGAATCAGTGTCTATTGCCACCACAGTTGTGAGTTCGAACCAAAGTGGAGGAAACTGGAGTGCCAAGAGAAAACCACTGAGCTGCCGCAAGTCACTGACAATTTTATCACATAGTGTTGTATCGAGTACACATCGCCACGTGCGTGACAATAATTGCATAATAGTTATAACCCCAATTATCGTTCAACTATGAACATGAATTTATAGACGTATATATCGTCTCAAGCAAGTGACAATCATACAATGCACATACCCAACTAGATCCTGAAATAATACAAGGTTTTGCTAAACGTTTTAGGAAAATGACTTTTAAAATTTGCAACGTTTTTTACTATGTACTTCCAAATAGCCTCAATAATAATACCAAACAAATGTGTAGTTAGCAGATAATTATAAAAGCTTAAATGATAAAATACATTGATCGCACTTTAAACCCAAATAACCTGGTTTACATGTGTCTTTAATCGTACATAAACCGTCAACATTGTCACATTTCTCAGACAAACAGTTGTGACAAGATGCATTACAGTTCAGGCCATATGTTCCTTTCTCACAGGCTGAAATATCATACATATCCGTACCAATAATGTCGATATTCAAGAAAGCAAGACGACATTGTGTAATGTACGATCAAATATTATATAAAACAAATTAGTGGACGCAAAGGATTTAAATTTTGCTAATTGTTATATATGCTATGATAACTTTAAAAGGAACGCAATTTCTTGACAATATCATATTTTCGAGACAAACAAGTAGAAGATGCAATAGCACAGCTGTGACACCACGAAACCTGATTGCAAACTGAAAATGAATACTAGTAAAATAGACATAAGCTCGTGATATTCAATCGTCGATTGGCAATATCAATATGTAAATTTCGCATTACAGATGTATAACATTCCAGCAGGTTGAGGCATGTGTTATATGTAAAATAGCAGCAGATACCCTAGTCGGAGAGATGATCCAGTAAAAGAAACGATTCGAGAAAAAACTGGGGTAAAAGTAATACAAAGCAACAAGATAATAACAATTTTGATTTATAAATGCTTTGTTGGTAGGTACTATTTATCTTACAAACTATAAAATACCTTGATCACACTTTGAACCCAAATAACCTGGTTTACACTCGTCTGTATTATTACATAAACCTTCAACATTGTCACATGTCTCAGACAAACAGTTATTACATGAGGTGTTACAGTTCAGGCCATATGTTCCTTTCCCACAGGCTGAAGAAATAAAGGTAAATGTAGATTAAAGGAAGACCAAGACGGAACATTTATACGTTCTTACTCATTAATACTGAGCTCTTACCAGAGTAGGAGTAAATTCCAATTACACATTATCTTGTTTGAGCAACCGGGTCGTTTCCGCGATCTTCTGCATTCGTGGCTCGCGCTAACCATTACGTTACTGTGGAGGGTTACAATATAAGACGACAACGACTTTCGGTTATGACAAAGTATGTACAATGAATAAAATTCGTGAATAATAGCCAGTATCATATTATACAAGTCTTATATAGAGAACATTAATATCTGTAGCAAAAACATGGAAGTAGAAATGCAGGGTCAGTGAAGATGTTAATCCTTGATGTTTACTTTGTCAGTTTTTAGCAATTGTATATAACAACAATTGTAGCGTCTGTTTCTTAAAAGAACCAGAACGACTAATTATTTGCAGATTTTAAGATATATTTGTGTTGATGTTCAAGCCCATTTAAAATTACGTTTATAAGTTCAATATGATGGAAGGAATACTTTGATTATACTTTCAGAACATGTGCGTGGTTTCCATCCAGAATCACAATCCCCATTTGGACACTGTCCGTTCACGTTGTTACATCTGGCTCTATTTAAACAGTGACATATACTCCTACATCCTTCTCCAAAGGAACCTTTATCGCACACTGTAATTAAAAGTATAGCAATAATGAAAAAGAGATATTTGTCACTGAAAATAATACCTGTAGCTAGTCAACTCAAAATAACACGATCATTGTCAAGCAAATGTATTATTGATGACAAATAGTGTTAGTCATGCACACATTGACATGTATTGTATGTAAATTAATGGATTCACTGATAAACATGAAGTACACGTCTCTACCACTGATCAGCAATACACAGTGAGGCGGTTTTCATGATAAGAAGACCACTAATTTAGGATATGGCAAAATCAGGAACAATGGAGAATATTCGTGAATAATAGTTAGGATCACATGATACAAGTCTTAGATATCGAAAACATTAAATGCTCACACAAATGACGACCACTTATTTTATGAAATATCTTGAGGTTTGAGGTAGTTATCTTATGTTATTGATATTAGTGGAATCGTTCACCATCCCTATTCAAACCCCATTTTTATAATTATTGCACATCCCCTTATATTCATTACGTTGATAAAGGTTTAAATATCAATAACATTATTTGTATTCTCGTGGATATATTCTAAGTGCTAATGATGTACGTTTTAATTGTTTGTAGCATATTAATTCCTAATATCTATATTTTTTGTAGTATTTCTTGCATAGAAAATAAGACAATAAGATGCTGTATACATTATGTCATACCTTGATTACATTTGTCACCTTTCCAGCCAGGTCTACAACCGTGCTGACACACACCAGTTACTGAGGAACAATTGTCCAGTTTACAATTACTGCATGTATCCCTACAGTTTCGTCCATATTTCCCGTGAGAACATGCTAAAATAATCAACATTTGTTTATAGATACCACGAAAATCATTGATGGATAAGCGATAATATAATGGACAGGATAGGAAACTATTGTCTTCCAACGAATCATCAACAATACATAGCAAACGTTTGTTGATTACGAGCTGCTGGAAGTAAAACTGTAAGGATCGTGGTCATCTTCCTACACTCAACTACATCTCGTACTAATTGTTTCCAAGCATTTAATGATGAAGCACAATCAATACACAACCTTTTAGAAGTGCTCTAGCTTCTATTAAAACTGTCTTAACATTACCCATTAACTAGGAAACACGATTTCATGCGCTAACATGCTAAGACCCAAACTAACAATAGCTAGCAAATGTATTATTGATGAAAAATAGTGTTAATTATCCACACATTGACAAGAATGTTCTCTTAATTACTGGATTCACTCATAAACAAGAAGTACAATTGCTAATTAAAAGCTTGAACATTTTGATAATATCAATTTCAGAGAATTTTTTGAAAGAATGTTTGTTCCGCAAAAAATATATTTCCCTTTCTAAGCAAGGTATTTGGATCTACGTTGGCCATTCTTTTCTATGAAGCATAGGAAAACGTATTACATTACTCAGCATTTTAGTTTAGAGTAGGGAATAGTTGTGTATTGGGTAGTGAAGTCAAATTATTTAATGTTGTTTCACGTGGAGATGGAACTTAATGTACTGTTACCTATCTTTAACTTTTTCAGAATCTACGTTTCTATTCTCGAACACATGACTAAGTAATTTCCAAGATAAGGATAGACACATGTTCACACATTCCCTATAAGAACAGGTTGAGAAGTAGGTCATCAATCAAGACACAGTCCATAAGCTGTAGACTATTGATAGTGTACAACTTGTTCTATACACTACTAACTTACGCTTATCACATCTTTGGCCTTTCCATCCTGGTAAGCAGTTAGTACAGCCACCATTGAATCTACTGCAATTGTTTCCTTCACATTTCCCACACTTTGTCAAACATCTCGGCCCGTAATATCCAGCATTACATTCTACAAATCATAGGAACATAATTCAGGAACCACAGAAGGAATATGATGCAAATTCGACACTAACGTGTGTATTGTGATTAAAGAGATTGCTTAATACACAGAAATACCACACTGTTGGAACACTGTCAAAACCCAATATACACATCGTAAATACAGAGGTAAGATCGATATCCCTTACACATATACATGACCGCTCACATTCCTGGCTTGGTGCAAACATATAAATGACGTGGGTCTCTTAAAGAAGATATCAGGATTTGCTAAATGTAAATTTTACTCACAACTTTCCTTGTAAACCTTTGTGCATATGACATCCAAGTTGAGCTTAAATCTATATTCAATGCGCTTTTACCCTTTCTGATTTTACATTGATATGTCGTAAATTTTGGAAGTCGTCATCAGACAAAAACGTTTTAGAAGATATATTGGAACTGTTAATATCATGCTATTTATTTGTGTGTTGCTTAAATTCACAAAATACATTGGTGAAGAAAATATACCATTAATTTATTACATACAATATGTCATACCTTGTGTACATTTGTCACCTTTCCAACCAGGTTTACAATTGTACTGACATACACCAGATACTAGGTTACAAGTTTTGTGTTCACAATTACTGCATGTTTCACTACAGTTGACTCCATATCGTCCTCCAGAACATGCTAATAATTCCAAAATAATACAGAAATTCAAATAATTATTGATGAAAATTGATGCTTTATAAACAATCAATTATTAGCTCCAAGGATATTATAATACGTCCAGTAGTCAGTGTTTCGGTACTGACATGGTTTATTAGATATATTAATGCTATAAATTTACGGTTTCTAAATGCTGTAATTATTACCAACAATTATGGTTCGTCTCCATCAGGCGTAGGTGTCTTTGCTCTTTTGGTGTTCTTCTACTCGAAAATGTTTGCTTATTATTTTGCTTTCGGAAGCTAATTCCATAATTCACACTGAATTTGATATCTACGGTTTATTTCTAAATAAATTAAAGGATGTACCTCGATGTTTTGGTGTATTTCTGCAAATTGTATTGTATTAATACCATTAAGCAAATGCAATGCTGTTCGACGAATTAAATAAATGAATCATGGTCAGAATGCACTAAGACGTGACCAAGAGCCATAAATCAATAGAAAACGACAAAACACAATTCTTCGAGTATCTTTTCAGCTGTGATACATGTACTCCATATAATGGTTTATTTTGGTTTATGGTGTTTTACACCACTTTCAAAAATATTTCAGTTATATCGTGGTGGTCAGTTGTATTGGTGGATGAAACCGCAGAAAACCAACGATATAACGCAAGTCACTGACGAAAGTAGAGGCGATAAACGATACTGTATTGCACGATTATTGTGTGCATAACCACCACCGCACCATCATGACATTCGATGATTCAAGTACTTAATTCTTTTCATATGATCAATAATTATGAAAATGTCAAATATACTGGGATCAACATTGTCAATAAGATGACTGTTGTGGTTTTCGGGACAAAAAGTTGTAAGATTTTGCTTACTGTATATATATCCGAATTTCAGCTTATTCCCTTAGGAATGTGACTGTTCAACCTACAATATAATGCAACTAACCACCGAATAAAATAACAAAATAACACTATTCATTTCTATGATATATGTGCTCATTCTGTTTCAGCTGATGTATTAACAGCATGTCTGAATCTGATAGACATCATTTGTTCTTGGTTAATTTTGCGATTCGATTAAAGTTGGGTCAAATTAAACTACTTTAAATCAAATATAATTTCCCAAATGTTTTGCGTTGAACACAACTGATAAATTAAATATAGAATATATTATTTTTTCTTCAATACCGTAAATTGGGAAATTGTGGTGTCGGTATATTTTGGCGGTTTTTCCTCGGGAGGCATGTGTTTAATTCTGCTTGGTGTGTGTAATTGTGTCACTTTCTCAAATTGCTATGTTCTATTTTGGCACCCTCAGAAACAGATGATGTTCTCATTTCGTTAAAAATCCATTTATTGAGAAAAAAATATGATTTCTGCTGTACATCAAAGGCACTGAATTAATATAGGTACCTTGTATGACAATACACACACTTACTCTTCATGCACTTTTGTCCTCTATATCCAGGTGCACATACACAATGTCCTGTCTTTATATCACAAGTTGTGCCATTGCAGTGTGTAGAACAGTTATAGGTACATGCATTTCCATACCTTCCCAAGATGCAACCTACCATAATATAAACTTTCTATATATTTGTTTGACGGCTAATTACAATTTTAATTAAATTGACCAATTTGTCTCTTCTTTATCACATCATACGCCCAAAACATGATACCTATATCGCAGTTTGCTTTGATAGACACAGACATGTATACTAGAGAATCACCGGCCTTGCATCTCTTACCTTGTAAAGACGATTTAGAAGATTTATTGATGCATTGCTTATTGTTAAATTTTGATGTCCTAGGACATGGAACCAATTATTAGACAGTAGTCACTGGGACAATCATTAAAATAAAATTTAATCTTCATATATCTCTAAGCTGTTTCCTGCCATACAGCATCCTATTTCTATTCTTAAGATGATTTTTTGGTTTAATTTACCTATTACACAGGTAGGTGTAAGTGTATAATTTTACAAAGAAGTATAATTTTTGATTTTAGTATATTTCCTTTGTAGGCCAGTACATGTAAATGTGCTTCAAGAAGGTGTACAACAGCAATACAAAAGTAAATTCAAAAAGTGTAATTATAGAATTATACAACTTTAGCCTTTTGA
The DNA here is from genome assembly GCA_002080005.1 of Gigantidas platifrons. Classification (NCBI taxonomy): domain Eukaryota; kingdom Metazoa; phylum Mollusca; class Bivalvia; order Mytilida; family Modiolidae; genus Gigantidas; species Gigantidas platifrons. The sequence continues at coordinate 326,338 of MJUT01050305.1, read as the reverse complement.
TGAGGTCAATGTATGCTTTTATCGAGCAGAAAAAAGTATATTGTGTGAGGACGAAGTCCGAGGCCAATATGCGTTCATCGTCCGATGAAACATGCATTCACCAATGTAAAAAAGGTTACACATGTACGTTGCTTTGATATGAAATCATATTATTTAAAAGTTTTAATTTGATAATCTCTGATATCATTCATATTCAAGAGAAGAACATTGTCATACAAAGGTGCCATCAAATTTACAACATTTATAAAACCTCAGCAAATGTGGCTCTATTAGCATTGTAGGACACAACATTCACCAAAAGGTCATTGACATTTATTTTAAGCAGCAAATCCGATGCCATATTTCTTTATGTCAACAATGCTGTTAACCGAAGTGTGGAGAAAAAAATCGATTTTGGTCGAATTTCAGACAAGTATCAAATAAAAAAATACTAGGTCTGTTGTGTTGCTTATCGTTGTAGATTTCTGTGTTGATTTTTTATTTTTGTTATTTATTTTTGTTATTTGTCTTTCGTCCTGTGTCTTGTATTTATTTAGTAATTTAAGGTTTATGAATATCTATTTCTAGTAAGACACAGTTTATATACGTTTTATAATTTAATCATGTGACATGAATTGACACATTACAAAGTCACAAGACACAGGAGGAAGACAAATAAAGCAAAACAAAAAACAAAAAAAAACACAATACAGAAAACTCAAAAGATGAGCAACAGAAAAATGTTGGACATCACTATACACAAACATACAGAAAAAAATAAAAAGACAAGAACCCTCCTATAAACAACTAGAGGTAAAGACGAAGCGAACATCGTTCTTATGCGGAAATAGTATGGGACATCACAGCCACGGCACTGAGCACGTAAAGAGACACCATAGGACAACATAAAAAACTAATTAAATGAGCACCACGGACCCACACCAAAAATCCGGAGATGAACTCAGTAACTCGCGAAGGGTAAGCAGTTGTTCCCTCTTATAAGACACCCGCCATGTTTGCAATATAGTATATGCTATTATGATAAACTATTTTCTTTTGTCATATTTAAGATTAGAAAAAAGAATTCCAACAGTATTAAACAGTCAATATTTAATCTTACCATATACTTCAACCTCACAAAGTTCAAGGAAAGCCTCTGGCCTGTTCCGTTGGTTATAAATTACTACATATCGTCCATGATAGTCACATGTTATATTCTGTAGTGTGTTTGCATTACCATCTTGTTGGTCGTGAAAACAAAGGTGCCCGCTGTTTGGATGTTCCTCATCAAATGTATCTGATATGTAGATATAAAAACCAGCAAGTCTGTCTTGTCCTAAAATGAGAAGCAAATAATTAAATATTAACATTGTGTGTTTTAAGAGTTATCATAGTAACTGTATCAACGCAAGAATAATTGTGAAAACTGGTAATTCACACTGCCACACAATTAATAAACTCAGTGTTAACGGAATTTATATAACATTCCCAATGACTGAACTATTTTTCAACTGCGTTTTCGCTACCATGAAATTATTTGTTAAGATTCATAAAAAGCTTTAAAATTATAGAAATATGCAACTAGATATCCACTGAGATATCATTGAAAAATAAAATTCCATAGCAGGACAGTTGAATAAATTCTATTTCGTGAAAAAATATATTTATAATATTAAATTATGCTTGGCTGGCACTGTCAGCAATTTTTGTTTTAGATTTGATGAAAAATATAATATGTGTGACATAATTAACATTTCAGTTTCCTTTATGGTTTCTAATGTAATATGTCATTTTGTAATAAACCGGTTTTTTTCTGTTATATCACGATGATAACTTATGAAAAAATAACGAAATTCATCACCTATTGAATTACATATATTTTTCACAAGTTAGATTTTAATTTAGAATATTTCAGAATTTTAAATGATTTTTGTCTAAATCATCCGAATTTGCATATTCTACAGAACAATATATTTTATAGGATATATATGATGTAGCAATATTTATAATGCATTTACTATTTAAATGGGAAAGGACATTTATTTCAGGGGATATAACTCTGAGCATTCAGGCCAGTTGTAGAATATTCTAGAAAAAAAACAATTTTGTAATAGTGTAGACTTTTTACTTAATACGTCCATACTACCATACGTATAATGTATCATGGGTCTCTGTTTTTGCATTTTTGTGTCTACATTTAGCAATGCTTTTCATACATGAGCTTCCAATACAATAAACGTACTTTATCGACAAATAGAAAACTCAATTGTACTCGCCTTGAAACAGGAATGCACGTATATTGACTTTTTATCTCCTTCAAATTCAGCTTACCTGAATATTTGGACATTTTGTATATTTTGGATATTTCTGCTCATCGGTGCTTTGTATTTTAAATTTGATTTTCCAACTGTTTGTGGTAAGGCACCCATGACATCGTTTATTGAACAAATATACATGTGCATCGGTGCAATATATAAAAGTAGTCAGAAGCCGTAGATCGAAGAAGAACTAACAATACAATAGCATAGTCACCATTGATGTTAATATAGTAACATATTCTGTATTTGTCTTGCGTCCTTCTTAAGATTGCTGATATATATGTAGTCAGTTCAATATGTTCTGCGTTCAAATCATCAGATAAACTATCATCATCAGGATTAGCATACATAAAATCTATTCCATCTGTCAAGATGTTTCAGCTGTTGGTGCCGATATCCTCAGTGGACATGTGTTTCAAGTTGCAGCTATCCTCATATTTTCAAATAAATTTTCATGAGGATGGCTGAACAAACAGCTTAAACGTCTTGACAAATGGAATATAGTATGTGCATAGCAAAATCAAACAAGAGGTTTTACTAAATTTATATGTTTCCTCAAGTATAGGATATCATTATGAAAAACAAATTCTGAAAACATTTAACTTTTTAGGAATATCAAATAGCTATTTACAACCCGAATCCCTGTCCAAATGAATTCTGAAAGGGCGTTACATACACAGAAAAATAGCCATATGATATTTTGCGGGTTTAAAAAGGATGTTTTTTTTCAAACACGCAATTGAAATGATAAAAGTCACATTCTGCATTAATGACGCCTTTGCTCCATAAGGTTTATTTCGGAGATATTTGTAACGTTTCCTTCTTACAGCTACCGTTAATTTCATCACACCATGTCCCTCCTTGCATGGAGAAGATATTTTGCTTTCATCATCTCTGTTCGTTGCAAAAGTTAGTACTCACAACTCCTCCTATATTTGAAGTGGAAGTGTTTTCTCAAAACTTTGTATGATATGCAGAATGACACATAGTTACGGAATTTATGCCATTTTTGAAGGAGTTATTGCCATCGAAAGTTCGTACTGCCCGCGCAACGCTCCCATCGTTTTAAATGATAATTGATCAAAACATTACCATGTTTGTTTTGAACTTCATGGAGATTACCTTATTGTTACCCGATTGTTATTGGACCAATCTTGAAGGGGATATTTGGCTTTATATAAATGCAACTCGTCCTGTATTTAAATGAGATTTACTCAAAACTGTGCATGTATGCTTACTACCATATGAAGATTTCAATATCGTTATCAACTTGTATAGGACTAGTATTCCCCTTTTGATTTTGATAATTTCATCAAAACGTTTGTGCACGCAATTCATCTTATTTATTATTTAGGAATTCCTTAAAACTTTGCATGCTTCCTTATTACCATATGTAGATTTACATATCATTATTACAGTTTGATCGAATTATTTTTTTAAGAAGTTGTATTGCTTTTTTTTAAAACAACCCCCGTACAGTTTAAATTATCTGTTCTCAAACGACGAAGAATATGGTAATGCCAAACATTTTATTATATCCTAAACTGCGAATTGCAAAAACAGTAATACTACTGTAGATTATGTGATTGTGGCACGGGTCTAAACACACATTTTACACTTACTTTCATTTCTATAATAAATTACAATATTATGAATATTTGCTTGTTGTCCAATATCAAGTCTCCACCATGCCGTCGTTCGATTTACTGCAGTATGACTACAACTTCCCCCATACCAGCTCTGATTTATGTTTCCATCTAAAGCTTTTGTTGCATTGAAACCTTGGTAACTACCACTTTGTTTGGCAGTGCCCATATCAGCTAAATTATCTGTCAACAACCAATATGAAATTTGAACTAGATATGTTTCAATGTAAAAACTGAGGTGAATATAGAAGACATGACTTCTCATTAACAAAAGTCATTCTCTATTATAGATTGTGTATATTTGTTTTGTGAAAGTTCTAATGTGTACCTCTATTATTTATGAGTTAATGTTTATGCGTCAGACTTTACTCAGACTTACTTTTTTCAGACACTGGCATTATGCACTATGTATTTGATCGTATGCAGGAATTTGCCACGTGTAGTATATAATCATAAGATCAGAATGTTTTAAAGTATATATAATGTAGTTGTGAATGTATTGCAAATGTGGTACGAGGTCAATTGTAAAGATCAGTTGACGAAACGGCTATATAATGAATGAGGTTTAATAACAAGAGTCACACGACATGCGCCACTAGTGGAACAGGAACTGCTACTCTACCAGAGCACATGAGTTCACCCGTAGTTTTAGTAGGGTTCGTGTTAGTCGATCTTCACTTTTCTGTGTAGTGTTTTGTAGATCATTGTTTGTCCTTTTGACCTGTTTTCCTATGGCCATTGTGCTGTCTGTCTTTCTTCGATTTACGGCTTCTTATTAACCTTTTGGTATCTTCAAACTTTTCTTGTTTGACATTTCAGAAGATTATTTTGACATATAAACATTGCTGTGACCATATTGTCAATACATATAGGTAATGATATTGTGTATTAGTACTCTTCATGTAAGAAACTTTCATTATTATCGAAACACAATTTTACAAAGAATAAATAGCATCGTTGTACCATGCACTCGCATAGTACTATTGTTGGAGTCACTACAATGCTGATGGGCGGAGCTTAGAACAATGTTACGTTATTTAAATAAGCATGGTCTAAACGGGATCACCTGTACGCTTTTAACAGTGTACAATTTACAATGTATTATACATTTTTCTTTAACGTTGATGTTGTCGTCTGTCAAAACAATGGCCAGTTCCAGGTTTGGGAATTAAATATTTGACAGTTCATTGTCATTGTTGAAATTAAATATTTCTTGAATTTAAATGAATATTATATGCCAATCTTTATACTATCAATACATTTTAGACAAATTTTCTTTTTTTAAATCACCAAAGACATTCAGAATAATAATAACAATACTATTGTGTTGTCCATGTTATATGCCGAAATATGTCGGGGTCGTGCATTATGTCTTCTAACCTTGGGACATATTTCGGCATATAACATAGACAACAGAATATTATTGTATAAATATACAATCAAGGAGTTGATTCTAACTCATTTATATTTTCCCTCCACAAATGAGATTGTACTGACACAGAGGTCATAAGTCAGCTTTCCTGTGCGTTTTGGGTCATTATACACACCAGCTGTTGTTGAACAAAAATGATATAATAAAGAAAAGTTAATATAAGACTAATAAATGTTCTGTAAATAGTCCCAGTCTTTCCAGTATACCTTTCTTAAAAGATAGAATAAATTAAATCTAACATTAGCATCTAGAGGAAAGTAAAATTATAATAAATGTGAAGTCATGTCACTTTTGGTATGACGTCAGTGCATTTGGTGAGTCACCCAAAGTGTCAACAAACAAGAATTGAGAAACTCTAGACTGAAATGAATCTGATCTCTAGTTAGCTGGTGTATATTACTATCACGTTCAAACATTTGACTTAAAACTATAGTGTTAGTGTTGTCGAAACAATGGATGTTTCTTACCAAAAGCTTCGATCTTGTTGAAAATAAAACTTTGCATGAAAATAAAAGCTGTGAAATACCATTTCATTTCGACTTTTGATCTATAAAAAAAAGGAATGATCACAAATTATTCGAAATATTTTATAGTGTCAGGTAGCTAAAATAATATTCGTATAACAGGATACAAGTATGACAGTAAAATATTTCTTGTATGCCAACATATTTCAGTATATTATTATCATCATACCGGTATATATTATTGCAATGCACGAAATTTGAAAATGTTTTTACTACATTTGTCGATGATGGATATCAAGCATTATTTA
>MJUT01050305.1:235186-296946 GCA_002080005.1 Gigantidas platifrons | reverse complement strand
CACTAACACCACATGTGTAACAATATCATCATCAGACTCATCAGAAAGTTGGTTACGACTAACACCACATATGTAACAATATCATCATCAAACTTATCAGAAAGTTGGTTACGACTAACACCACATGTGTAACAATATCATCATCAGATTCATCAGAAAGTTGGTTACTACTTACACCACATGTGTAACAATATCATCATCAGATTCATCAGAAAGTTGGTTACCACTAACATGATCTNCTTCTGTCTATACAGTTTTTGCTATTGGTTCCTTATCGTGTGCTATGTCCGAAATTTTAGTGCAGCACTTACTTGAATTTAACGATTTCCTAATCTGATGTACAAATTCTTCAGTTAGTAAAGAATAAATCGGAAGTAGTAGGTTACTATGAACTGTTTTGGTTTTCAATTTTTCCTTTCCATACTCTGTTCTAATTACAGATACTGGAATGGTGTTGTCAGGTTGAGAATCAATAACGTATGGTTCTCTATCGCAACGGTTTGCTAGCTTTTGCTTACTTCTTAAATGTTACTTCTTAAATGAATGTTCTTAAGCACAATCCTATCACCTTGTTTCAAGACTGAATTTCTTACTTTCAAATCATAGCTTGTTTTATGCCTTCTACTTGCTTTATCAGCAGCTTTAGAAGCTGTTTTGTATCCAGTGTATCCAAACTGTAATCTCTTCTCTAATTGTCGACCGTATGATTCATGACTTTTACCTTGACCTAACTCTGTATTTACTCCTAGGAAAGCATCAAGGCTAAGGCGAGGATGCCAGACAAACATTAAAAATGTGGACTGTAATTTGTACTCTCATGCCTAGTAGCATTATGCGCATGTACCAAAGGAGCTACATAATTTTTCCAATTTACCTTCTGTTCACAAAGTAAAGTGAAACCTCGCACACTGACCATTTCCATCAGGATGAGCTGGAGTCGTTCTAGACTTCTTAGAACCAGCCATCTTACACAATTCGCTAATAACTGTATACTCAAAACTTCTACCTTGATCGTTATGTATACACGCTGGAAACGAGTATTGTTGAATGAATGATTCCCATAAGCATCTGGCAGTAGTCTGGACTGTCCGATTGCCTGAACATAGCGTGTAAAGTTATCAGTTATTACTAGAAATATTTTCATAACCTCCCTTTGACTGTACTAAGCTCAAAATATCTATAAAAATCAACTCAAGTCGTTGACACGACTCAATACAGACTAATTCAGCAGAGTTCTTAATTTCTGTTTTCCTCAGGATGCAATTTGTACATATTGATACCTTATGTTCTACATCTTTGTTGACCCCGTGCCAGTAAAACATAGATTTCACTAGATATAATGCACGATATCTACCGTGATGACCAGCATCATCATTCAAACCTTTCAAAACCACTTCTCTTTAGTACACTGGTAAAACAAGCTGATAGGTAGTCTCACTATTCATGTTACTTACCCTGTAAAGAATACCATTTCTTATTATCAATCTATTCTAGTCATATAACAGTTTACGCACATACTGCGATTCTTTGCCAATGTGTCTCTTTGTAAGTTTATGTCCTACCTTTTGCAACGCTATGACTCTAGCTATATCTGTATCTCTCATATGTTCATCAGTACATGTAACGTCACAACATTAATTTACCCCTAGGTCGTTACCATCAACCAAAGCATCAAGAATCTGAGACATCAGTATACTCTTAGCCGAAGGGCAACTAGGTGATACTAATATTGCATCGCATATGGCCTTAACAACATCGCTGAACAATTCCTGGCGATCCTGAGAACAAACCTGGACAAACTATCTGCAACAGTGTTAGACTTACCACACATGTACGTGAAACTGTAATCATAGCCTGCTAGAGCTGCTATCCGTCTTTGTGACGTAGCATCGAGTTTAGCTTTACCCAGCACATATGTGAGAGGATTATTATCTGTACGGACTTCAAACTTATTTCCATATAAATAATCATGGAATTTATCCGTAACTGCCCACTTAAGACCAAGAAATTATCTTTTATGTGCAGGGTAACGTTTGTCAGCAGCACGTAACGCTCTACTGGCATAGGCTACTACCCTATCTATACCATTCTGTCGTTGATAAAATACGGCGCCTGACCCGTTGCCACACGAGTATATGTCCAGAAAAAACGGTAAACTGTAATCGGCATAAGCTAAAATAGGAGAACTAGTCAATACATCCATTAATCTCTCACGAGCAGCTTGCTGTTCATGACTCCAATTCCACTTAACTGGTTTAGTCTTACCTTTCCTTTTCCCATTATTTTTGATTTCTTATTGGTATCATATGGTGCCCGACAAGTAGATCATTTAAAGGCCTTACTACTTTAGCGTAGTCCTTGATGAATTTCCTGTAATAGGATGTAAATCCAAGAAATTGTCACAAGCATTTGATATTATATATGTCTCGCCAATTTCTTACCGCATCAACCTTTTCTTCGTCAGTTTTAATGCCATCTTCAGAAACTACAAATCCCAAGTACTTGATCTCTTTCCTGATAAACTCACACTTACTTCTTTTTAACTTTAAGCCATTTTCTCTCAATTTCCTGAATACTGACTCTAATCTTTCTATTTGTTCTTCTGCAGCCTTAGAGAAAATCACAATATCATCTTGATATATTAAGCACTCTCTTAGATTTACCACGCCCATGCACCTCTCCATAAGTCGCTGGAACGTTGCACAATCGTTTGTTACACCAAACGGTAACCTAGTATACTCATAAAAATCTAACGGTCCAAGATTAAAAGCTGTCTTATACCTAACCGATTCCTAAAAATTACACTGTAATTAAGCTGAGCGTAAATCTAGTCGAGAAAAATACGTACTTCCGACTAAGCAATTAAATGTTTCTTCTATACGAGGAATACTGTGTGCATCACGAACAGTCCTCTTGCTTAGAGTTCTGAAATCTATGCACATACGCAAACTTCCATCAGATTTACGTACCAGTACCACATTAGAGGAAAAAGGGCTGTTCGACTCCCTAATAGCTCCTGAATCCAGCAATTCCTTTAAATGCTCACATATATCTTCATATAAGGAAGGAGGAATGCGTGTAAACGGTTGCTTAAATGGAATATCATTGGCTAACTTAATCTCGTGTGGTGGTGTTCAATCAATGTTGTATAACCTAAGTCAGTAGAGCCTGTGGAAAGTAATGATTTCCATTAGTCAACACACCTTGTAAATTTTCTTTTGTGTACTTTGGTAAACCATCTTCGATTTTAATACCAAGATCCTTCAGACTCTTACCTCCTGTGGTATTAACTGCCACTGGCCTAGCTTTATAATCAAACTCAAAACCATCTCGGATGACCTTTACCTCTCTCAACTTACAAAAAAGACTTGGGTTTCATAACCGCAGGATTTGAAGTAATGTTTCAAATCTTAACATGAATTTTCTGTCTACCCTTAACAGATACTACTCTTGGGCAAAAAACAACTTTATCCAAGATATCGCTAGAAAATGAACAATTTTCCGTAATTAAAGTCCCATTACCATCAACAGATGAACCCTTCATCTTATTCATACCAGAAACTGTCATAACTGATGAAGGCAGCAATGCCAACGGGTGCATTTTTGACGAACGCACCACACCAGAATTCTTATGTAAGGATAGAAATGCAGTATTCCACTGTTTTGGAATTTTAACTTCCTCATCCAGACAATGTACAGTCAATGGACATAAGTATTCGTCACCCTCAATTTTACGCTATATATTTCATATAAAACCAAATTTTTCAAACTTTTTAATAAGCATAGTCATTTCTAAGTGGATTATGGTCATTTTGGCACCAGAAGAAGCAGAAATATTTAAAGATTATTTGTTTATTTTAGCATGATTTTCCGTTAGATTGCCTTTATTTTCTTATGATTTAAAGAGACAATTTCTGTTTTCTGACGTCAAATTTGCTATATATTTTAACAAAAATAAAATTGGAAAAATCAAGATTTGTGTTTAAATCACAAGAAAACAAAAACCATGCAGACAAAAATTACTCTCAGATAAGCAAATAAAATTCAAAGAATTCTGCTGTCTTGAAATAAATTTAATAAAAATCTGCCCAGAGTATTTGCTTGAAAAAAGAGGTTTTATCCTCAGAAAACCTTAGAATAAAAACAAATATTATACGAGATTATTGACAGTTATTGGCCACAGCTTTAATTCAATTGTACATATATATAGATAGATAAATACATAAATAAATGAATAGATAAATAGCCAGTAGTACATTTAATATATATATCAATGTTTTACGCATATATATCATAATTGTATCGTACATTCTGTATATTAAAGCATTTGGCTCTGAGCGTACCTTATGAAGTGTATTCCAGAAACTCGTCGTGTGCACTAAATTTGATATGTTCGTGTTCATTGCTAACACCGAGTCGATATCTCACTTCTACATGCCTCAAAAACAAACTCCGCTTGTAAATGTAAAGTTAGTACCAGAACAAGACGAATGCACGTGCGTGGATATGAAATATGTAGCAAAATTAAGAAACACTTGTTCTTAGTTATTAATGTTGAGAATAACGAACATCTGAGAGTGAGTGTTAGAGGATCAACAACTTCATATAATCGGTTAATGCGCTCATGAGCGGGAATATCATATCATATTGTCGGGGGCTACTTTTGTTCTGCATAATATTAGAATTGTAATTCACACAGTCAGATGTGTTTTCATTCTGATAAAACGGTTTGTCCAATATAAACGTTATTTGTAATATCCTTTTACTGGTAAATTATTTGACGCAAGACAAGTTTGACGATAACACAGTGTATAATCAGAAACCGTAAGTCGAAGAAGGGGAGACAATACACTGACCAAGGATAAAAAGTGACACTAATCAGTCCACCAAAACCTAAAGATTGTACATCACAAACCTCTAAAAATAGTGGACGAACTCAGGTGCCCTGGTGGAGAAGTCAAATCTGGCATAAACGCTTCGAATTATTTGGTGAAACGACCTATTTTATTCAGCATTTCCTGCTTCCTTTGTGATATAACGATATTTGCTAACATTGAATTCCTCAAAATGCGTTATAAAATTCCAAGACTAGATGTGTTTGCAATTATTAAGGACAACAACATATTGCTCTAAAAACAAGGTGTTTAATCCTTATAATTCTTATTCTTGGAGATAGTGTTTGTTTTCGACGCTAGTCCGGGATAGCATCATCTAATTGAATTGTCTTCGTGCCCACAATGATATAGCAGAACCATTGCTAATTTTGAGCTAAGCAACAATTGCTTACCCACTAAAAACGTAAGTGTGTTCATGATAGGATCATATACGATTTTAAAGGAGTTTATCAATGCTTAAAGCTGGATGTGGCACTCACAAACTGAAAAAAGTACGAGCAATGTTGTGAAACATTTGTGAGTTTACACATCAATAACCTTATATAAAATCGTATTTAATTCTATTAATTCCACCTAGGGATAACAATAACACTCCTTTAAGGCATTTTTAATCACTGTATGACAATGTTCAAGAGTCAGACATTTGTTTCCGGTGTCGTATAGTAAACCTTCGCATAGCAAACCTTCCCCCGGAATGTTTACATCCCCCTCGGAATATTTGCTATATAGTAAACCTTCCCCTCGGAATATTTGCTATATAGTAAACCTTCCCCTCGGATAATTTACTATATAGTAAATATTCCCACGTGGGAAAATTTACTATATAGCAAACATTCCCACACCCATAGCTGATCATCCCCCCGGATATTTTGCTATATAGTAAATGTTCCCCCTTAATCCGGATAATTACTATTGATTCGGAATTTAGCACCTTAATCGTGTTAATTTTAATTGTTGTATACCATTAATAATTATATCCGGTTAAAAGGTAAAAAAGCAGATGCTTTGCATTAAAAAAAATATATACGGAGCCATTTTGCAGTATTTGGAAAACTTGACAGTTGGTAGGAAAGTTTACTATGCGGAATAAATACTTTATAGTAAACATTCCCACATGGGGGAAGGTTTACTATATAGTAAATCTTCTGGGGGGGTTAATCTACTATGGGGAAGGTTTACTCTATAAAACCGGCACTATTTTTAGCAAATATTAGCTTCAGATAAAATGTCTTTCCCTGTTTTCCGGTTGTTGACTGATTTTGTCTGTTTATATACTTATGAGTTTTGACCTTCCCATTGGTTGATTGATTGATTGATTGATTTTTGGTGTTTAACGACACTTTCAACAATAATTCAGCTATATCATGGCGACCAGTTTTAGTGGTGGAGGAAGCCGGAGTACCCGGAGAGAACCACCGACCATGGGCAAGCAACTGGTAAACTTTATCACTTGCGTTGCGAGTCGAGTGCACCCTTTTTTGTAATTTATAAAGCCGGGCGCGAACCCACGCCGTATTGGTGATAGGCTTGTATGAGTTGCTAGATCCAGCGACCTAACTCATTGAGCCACCCGAGCCCCCTTCCCATTGGAAGATTGTTCGGAGTTCGGTAATATTGTTATTACCCTTATTTATAAAACAATAATAATCTTTCAATCAGAGTCAGGAGAACAGAAAACTCACATTTTGAATTATTTAATTATGATTTGAAGAGAATCAAATGTTTAAAGATGCCATGATACATGTGTTTCTAGTTGATTGTGTAGTCCGTTTACTTGAGTGACATTGCTAACTTGTGAATAACATCAGCATTAAACTTTTCTAGGAGTTTCCAAACTCTCCATTTACAGTAATTTTGTTTTCTTAGTTTCGTCCAATGAAATGCAGGCATAAAAAATCAGTAATATTCAAATCAAAATGGAATTATCATTTTAAATCTACTACAAAGTGTTCATCCATACATTGATTCAGAGGTACGACCATGCATACAAACACACAAAGACAAAATTAACTCTATATATTTACTACAAGTTATTATACCAACATAAGTAAACACTTTTTTTTCATTTTACAAAAATGAACTTAAACCAAAAGCATTTTTTTTTATTTAAAATTTATGTTTTTAAGAAATTGAAAACTGCGATAAATAAACTAATTCTTGGAAAAGTTATAGCATTCAATAGATAAAATTGAGGAATGAGTCAAAATCGATACTCGAATACTATTGTTGATTCATAAAATAAATCAAACCACGAAAGTAGAAACAAGGAAGTACAAAAAGTGTGGGTTTCCTGTTTTAATAATTACATATTTTGCTTAAGTGTTTCACAACAACACTGTACAGTTATATATATAACTAAGTATGTACAACACAACAAAAATATGATAATGCTGTATAAAATAACAGGAGTGGTTATATAAACTAGAATCAAAACAAAACAACAGTGTTTTCTGATTTCAGTCATTGTCATTTTTCGCATGTTCACCCAGCTTATGGCGTAAACAAAACAAACTTATAATCATATAATAAGTTATCTGTTTAACTTAAAGTTGACAGGCTATACTTTTAGATTCATGTATTCTCTGTCTTCTGGTTCTGAAATGAAGAAGACAAAATATCAATAACAACAGAGTAGCATTATATTGTACAGTCTTTAATAAGGCAAGTGTGACTACAACTAGATGTTCAAGTAGTGGACAACAAACTCCTTAATAGGGCAAGTTTAACTACAACTAGAGGTTCAATTAGTGGACAACAAACCCCTTAATAAGGCAAGTGTGTCTACAACTAGAGGTTCAACTAGTGGAGAACAAACCCCTTAATAAGACAAGTGTAACTAGATCTAGAGGTTCAACTAGTGGACAACAAACCCCTTAATAAGACAAATATGACTACAACTAGTGGACAACAAACCCCTTAATAAGACAAGTGTATCTACAACTAGAGATTCAACTAGTGGACAACAAACCCCTTAATAAGACAAGTGTAACTACAACTATTGGACAACAAATCCCTTAATAAGACAAGTGTGACAACAACTATTGAACAACAACCTCTTAATAAGACAAGTGTGACTACAACTAGAGGTTCTACTAGTAGCCCACAGACCCCTTAATAAGGCAAGTGTGACTACAACTAGATGTTCAACTAGTGGACAACCAATCCTTAATAAGGGAAATGTGCCTACAACTAGAGGTTCAACTAGTGGACAACTAGCCCTTAATAAGGCAAGAGTATCTACAACTAGAGGTTCATCTAGTGGACAATAGATCCCTTAAAATACTTGCCAAGTTTGGAGAAAAAAACATTAGTTTGGTAATTTTGTTGATCATGTCTATCCCATTGAGCTTGAACTAAAACCGTAGATATCAAGTTTGCTGGTGATTCTGGAATTACCTTCATCAGATGTCATGTACACTCAAAGCCAAAATATTTGGAAGCAAAATAAATTAAAAATCTTTGGGAGTTAAAAAAAAATACAAAAGGGTCTAAGCAGATAGCCAAATTCGAATATGTCGAAACACTGATTACTGGACAGATGATATCCTATGCGACTAATAGTCCATCACCTGAGGCATAGACACATTAAAAAAACACTTTCCCAGGTTATCTTACCTCATATTTAGTGCGTAATGTTTGGTTATTAGATTCATTAAGGTAAGCAGATGTAGCATGTAGTGCAATATCTTAGCTGGGTGGAATATTCAATATAGACCTGATTTGCTTCATGAAACGAATTGTATATTTCTAATTCAAACCTCACAATATGTAACTATGTTAATTGATTGTGTAATGCAACTATATCATTAACATCAGGTAACACCATGTACTAAACACACCAACAGACAAATCTTGTGTAATCTACTTTGAGTAATGTCTTACTTTTTACCTTGCTTGTTCTTTATCTCTTCATAAACATTAGTTTTATCCTGTTCACCCAGCGTTTCATACTGTTCTGTTGTTCTGTAATATAATATACACTAAATTGTACTAAAAAATATTTACAAAACTAAATATAAAAATATAAAATAATGGTACATCACAGAAAAACACATAGAATACCAAATTTTAATGATAATTGTTATATCGTTAAAATGCCCCCTGAAACCGTTCGTCTGAGAGTCGAATGTATTATTGTCATGGTTAATATTGTTGTATTTAAATAATGTAATTTATTAAAACTAAAAGCTAAAAACTATGATCAATCTCTCTCAGGCTGACCATTGGCTTATTTTGCGTATTGTGATGCCACTGGGTGTCAGTTGTACTGTTGTCATACATGCAGCGTTTGCAAAATTGGGAGGCCCTGTGACAGCAGATTGTGTTGTTGTCATTCATGTACCCTATGCAAGCTGTGAAGCCGTTCGACAATATTATATATTGTTGTCATGTATGTAGCCTATGCAAAATTCGTAAACCGTTCGACAGTAGATTATATTGTTATATACCACTCTGATGTGAACCCATCCCATTGCGCAATAGATTTTGTCATTGTCATTGACAACACATGCTGTGAGACAGTTAAGTAGCACATTGTACTATCATAGTTTACATATAGGTGACAATTAGGCAGTTATAAAATGTAAAATATTGTTTATATTTGAAGCATGTTATCATACCGTTTGGTGGTTTATTTCAATCCATTATTCCTCATTAAGTGTCATACACTCTGTTAAAGGCTACTAGAGGACCAATCTTATTGGTTATCGTCTCTTGTCGCAGCTGAACATTATTATATATTTACTGAGATAAAGCGTAACAACAATCAGTATATAAAGAAGGTGAAAAGGTTACAAGACAGTGACTGTCTCATTAATATACTTACGATTCAGACTGTCTCTGTTCTGGAAAATTAAATATGATTAAGTAATATTTGACCACATCTCCACTCAAAATGCTGATCAATAAAACAGTATGCAACATGTCATTTGTGTGGCTAACAGCAAATGTGGCTATTTACATGGCCAACCTTAGGATGTCCGAGGCCTAATGCTGTTCTCTGTTAAACCTGCAGTATGTTGTTGTGTGTGCTTGAACAGTCGAGAGCAGATAATTAAAGGACAAAAGCAAATTGGTTCCAATTGGTCCAATTGGTTTAAGACCGGCCATGGTTATGTGCTTTTGGTTCAAAGATCAAATTGTTTTATAAAAGTGATCGTGTTATTGCATGTTTTTGTTAGATTTATTCTGATAAATAAAACAGTATACAACATGTCATTTGTGTGGCTAAAAGTAAATGTGGCTTTATGTACGACCGGCCTCAAGACCTGCGAGACCCAATTATGTTCTCTGTAAAACCTGCAGTGCGTTATTGTGTGTGCTTGAACAGCCGAGAGTAGATAATTTAAGGACAAGAGCGAATTGGTTCCAATGGTTCCAATTGATTTAAGACCGGCCCTGGTTATATGCTTTTGGTTCAAAGAGCAAATTGTTTTATTGCATGTTTCGGTTAAATATATTCTACTGTACACTAGTTATACCTCAAATCATATGGTCTCAACTGTTATTGTACCATCAGATGTAAGCAAGCTAGGTTGACATATTTCGCTTAATCGCGCACTCGGACACAAGTTTCAAATAGTTATTGTACCATTCTTTTACCATATCCTATTGCATCGTAGAATAGAAATAAAATAATATTTCACACCGTAACAAATGGCAACAAACATAAAAACCACAACACTGCCTTTAAAATTACATGCATAAAGTTAAAGCACTTTATATAGACTTATTAGGACAACCTACGATTGTTACTGAGAGACTTCAGTGAATAAACAAATCACCCTCCATACTGTTTTACGAAACGAATTAAGATAATAAATTCATCGTACCTTGTTCACTTGATAAACCACCAGAGGTATTTGGAATGTCTTGCATAGCTAATATTTCGTAAGTCGCTGTAGAACTACAATGCATAGATGAAGTCGTATTTTATAATATAAACATACACAGTAGAATTGACAAATATCTTCAAATGTATAAATTCCACTAAAATGAATAAAGTAAAAAAAATGGAGTCAAATTGAAACAAGTATCACAACGTCTGAAGAAATTAAGATTCAAACCAGACCGTTGTAGAAGCGGAAGGTAAAATGGATGCCCCTTACACATACGTACACGACCACTCAATCTTACGGGTTGGTACACACATTTCAATAAACAGTAGTGGGTTGAACTATTTTTGTATGTATCCAAATCTCTCTTCTCATTGAAATGATGTGGACATGAAAGATGGTTGTGTAACAACCATTGTCACAATGTTGAATATAATACATTTATAATTTAATCTCAGATGTATAATATATATAGACAATGATTGCTATATCTTTCATCAGTAAATACGTTTATTGATTATAATAATTCAAGTCGTAATCGTATGGTAGTTTCGTTTACAACTACTCGTGTAATTAGTGCCTATCATCGCTGATGTTGTGAGTTCGAATTATGTTCATGGCGAGGTGTACACGATACAACATTATGTGATAAAGTTTGTCAGTAACTTGCGACAGGTCGGTCTTTTTTCTATTCCAGTAAAGCTGACCACCACGATCTAACTGAAATATTGATGACAGTGGCGTTAAGAACCATAACCGTAACTCTATGACATTTCAAACATATGATTTCTTTTTCCTTTAATCGTAAATGATTATACGATTAAATAATTTTAGGTATCCACCTTTAATATATAACAATTATGATAATCTAATACAATGGATCATATATTAGCTATTTTGTTGAATTCTGTCGGATAGTAATAATATGATTGTACCACAGAACAAGGTTAGTAATACATATTCTATTTTTAGCAGACATTTTTCTTTTCTTCAAGAAAATCTAATTATTTTCTGCTGACCAGTTATATTCTTGTTCCTGGTAGAAATGCTATATTTGCATCAGAATTTCTTTACAATTAACTTTGTGTTATGCATAGCAAAATGATGTCTTTAGATACTCACGTATTTCCACCTCTCTGCTGTGGTTCTGAAAATTGAGAAAAAGTAATAAATAGAAAGTACACGACATGGTATGTTGTCAGGAGTATACAAGAGCAATTATGTAGCTGTAAAATAATGTGAAGCTTCCTATCCTTCCTATTCCATTCCATTTACTACGTGGAAACTCATTCTGTCAAACCCAAGTTACTAAATCACTATTAGACTTAGAAGTGAAAACTAATAAAATATTGATAATTTAGCACACCACTTATTTCAATATCAGAGATGGAGGTGGAATTTGTAGAAGAAAAATAAAAATATTGTTTCCTTCCTTTGATTAATACTGTGTCAGGGACATATTTCAACTGATCAAGTAACGATGTACCTATCACTTCATGAATTAATACAACGGATATCAAAAGGAATAGAGGCAATTCGGAAAAACAAACTACCAGATGTCTGAGCTAATAACAAACAAACGTACTTTTAATATTTTTACAGCGAAATTTGCATTGAAACGTGGATTACTCCATGTATGGTTTGTGAAGAAACTTATTTATGTGTAATGTGTTGATTTTCTGTTCCTTTGTTTGATAATCTAACATCTCATTCTGAATACTAAGTAACAGTCATTGATCATGATGTCTTTCCTGTTTGAGTATCCGACTAAATGTTGTGACACACCGCCAATAGATACTGTAATATTTACTTAACGGGCCAGTTACTATTATTTAACAACAAATGAAAGAGAAAACAACTCAGCTATATCGTGGTGAGGACAAATTAAATTTAATGAAATGATGTTGAAAGGTCAGCTTTGTACCAGACGAACACGTGTAATTGGATATTCTTAGTGATAGCTCACTGCACCTCCAGTCTGTTGATAAACATGTCGTATCCAGATTTCGAGACAACCAGTCTTGGTTCTAGCTTCTAAATGCTGCATGTTTAGCGGAAAGCAGCAAATACCAATTTTATAGTATTGAATTGACACGACCCGGCTTCGATCTAACCAGGCGAGAAAGCTAACTGCTACCCAACTCATGCCGTTTTGCTTAGTGAAACTTGTGTATGAGATTATAGCTGGTTTTGAATATGTCTCCAACACAGACTAACATATGACATTGTTTTCATTAATATCCTATCACGATTGTTGGCTTGCATGGAGTTGGTCTACATGCATAGAATAAGGTACTGCTAAAAAAAAACTATTAGATACAATTGCGCAAAAAAATGCGACAATTTCGGAACAGATCCATAATCCAATCGAAAAATCGTAGAAAGAGGCAAAAAGTATAAAAGTATACTCTCAATACGCATATATACATGACACGTCACGTTGCCTGTCTTGATATATGTACTTAGCTAGGCTAAACAAGTTCTATGGAGATGTCACGGTTACACGGGAATAAAAAACATACACATGCCTTGAATGACTACGTGCATTGCACTGTTAGATTTAGGACATGTATCATTGAATAGAATGGTATAAATACCAGACTGGTGCTTGGAATATTATCATAGCTAAATGTTCTTGGTATATGTAGAAGTATGTTGTAATTGTTACCTTCATTTCTCGTATCACTCGTACCCTCTCTGATGTCTTCGTACATGTCATTGGTTCTTCGGTTTAGAGAAGACATTTCGTCATTATTATCCGATCTACATAATATATAGCATTATATTTAAACAATATAAATATGATTGAAAACTTCAATTATATGCCACCACTCGACATGTAGAAAATGTTAAATGTATATAGCGTGAGTTATATTCAGTCGGACTAAGATCAAATTATTGATTTTACCATACTCACTGAAAATATTTGTATTGAGGTATTCAAGGTGAAGGCCAAAATGTGTTTGTTTGTTAATGATAAACGCCATTTTTAACAACAGTTCAGGTATTTAGTGGCGGTCAGTTTTAAATATGGAAGCCAATTGAGGACCCGGAGAAACCACCAACCTGTCGCAAGTCACCAACACTTTATCACAAGATGTTGTTCACATCGACATGATCAAGATTCGAACTCAAATATCAGTGGCGATAGGCACTGATTCCATAGTTAGCTGTAAATCCAACTACCATACGATCACGCCACGATGGCTCCTCCAAAAGTTGAGATGAGTGTGCAACAAAGAGTAAATCGAGAAAAGGCAATTAATTTAAAAGATATATTTCTAAATATTCTCTGTTTTATTCGCTTAACAAAAAATGTCAAGGAAAACTAAATAAAACGGAGTAACAAAATTATATAAGTCAAAAGATTGATCAAGTTATTAATGTTTATTACAGCACTTAGTATGATTGTATGCTTGATAAAGCACTATTAATATTATAAAGTCAGTGCATTAAAGTGTGGTCGGAATGGCCATTCAATGTCAAGTGTCAATTTGAGCCGATCGAATTATATTGAAAGTAATTAACATTTTCTGTCTTCGTCCGAAATTACTTTGACCTTTTTTCTGGTCGACAACGAAATGCAAGGTCAGTGATACAGTATTTGTTTGTTTTAAGTAATAAATATACCCCCTTAGAAAGATGGTGGACTGAACGCGAATGGATGCGAATTGAACTTTGATTTACACTCTTTCTCGATATATACTACGAAATAAATGTATTACCTGTTCGAAATTTCATTACGTGTTCCACCTGCAAAATTAAAATGTTAAAACAAACAAGAAAATGATGAGTACAATTTTGAAATAATCATAAAATATGCATGTACATATGTGCTCATATTTAAAAAAAGCTATTTATTTTGAAAAGGTATCTTTATGTAATTTAAGACTATATACTAAAGCAAGAGAACCGTCTGCTCCCTGTATTAACATATTCCTGTAGTATAATAATTCTCTATACAGACATTACATATCTTAAATCAGTTAAAACTGAACATCTTTCACATATAGATTGTAGTTAACATAATAAAACACATTTAACAAGTTGTTGTACAACACGAACGGAACGTGAGCCGTAGAGAACATAACATTTACCGCTGAATACGGTTGTTTCGAATCATTTCCATTCCGTCAAAATTGTGTTATTTCCTTTCGCCAGATCACGTGATTTCGATGGAATGAAAAGCTCGGGACTTCCGGTGTCAATGTACAAAAGAAAAACTCCAATCGATATGTGCCGTTTTAACGTTCGATCCTCAAGTTAATATCTAAACATTTTCTGAAAAGACAGATATCAGTTAAATTATTTTATTTGTATCAAAGACTTCAATGCAGAGACAATTACTTTTTTAAGATTAAATTTGCTTTCCTTCTTTATTTGCTGCTGTCAGCATCATGAAAGGAAACCGATTTGCCTTTATATATATATCTGATATCAGACAGATAGTGGGGTACCGAACACCAGTATTTATTTAGCCGTTTCATTGGCGTTTCCATATTCCAATTACTTATAATCTACCACATCTACGACTATGATATCCGACGTTGTCACAGTAATAGCATAAACACCGGAAGTCGTCTGCGTTATCTTTCAGACGTCAAGACACGAATAAGATGGAACGTGGTCGGAATTGACATGATTCGAAACAACCGTATTGACGGTGAGCACCGATTCAAATGGGACAGAAGACGCGATGACTCGAACTTTTCAATTATAAACTTTCCATGTTTTTTTTTGTGTATCAAGTTTGAAGTAGCACTCATTGGAGAGTTCATAAGAGTTAAATTGAAGACTTCACATCGACGTTTTATTGATGCCATCATGAATGAAGTAATTGCCTCTCAGTCTCTGTCTCAACGATGATTGCGCATATACTTGTGCTATGGTAAAGGCAGCTGAAAGCCAAAGGTCAATAGCCAAAAGAAAATGGACAAAAGAACAAGGAATGATCTTCAAAATACTACACTAAAGTAAAACAACTGGTCTCAGGTGCTGCTCTTCTCTACTAGTGGCACCGGTCGGTTACAATGTCTACAAACCAATAACAAGTCATTAGCAAAGAATCAGATTGTGATGACAAGAAACAGAACATATCCTTGGTCATTTGTGACAAATATATTCTGTATTACAGTATAAGAGTCATGGAGGCTGCCGCAACTCTTTCGAAGTGATGACTCTTTCTGCTTATGGCATTTATTGAACCTTGACTGGTGCTTTGGGAGGACAAGCGCGTGCCACATTTGCTTTTTCTACAATAACAGTTTCACATGAAGTGTTTGAAGAAAAGGGGTAATCCGAATCCGGAAGTCGAAGAAGAACATGAGTTCAGTTCCGGTTTTGATGGGCTCCGTGATGATCATCTTTAATTTCTGTGTTTGTTCACGTTGATTAATTATATGTATTTTTATATGTTATACTTGTAATCCATGTGTATGTTTTTCATCTGCAGTTTTACTATAACCTATTGGTATAATTGGCCTTTTCTTATAACATATTTAATTAATGTATATTCTATTAAAAAGATGCCCACAGCCTCACATGCATGCAGGAAGTCACAATATTTGGTACTGGGAGGGTACAAACTACTCATTTGCAATTCATGATATCCGTCGTTAAGTATCGATGTACAAAGGCGTGGGATGGTACCGACAAATCAATGTATAATCTATGTTTTAATACTGGCATCTAATCTGCATGCAATCAGTTGATATATGGAAATCATGCAATGATGACATAATTCAGAATATCTATAATCTAAAACCTTATTCAATGATGACTTCCATTAATAAAACCCTGTTTATTTAGAACAGCATAGCATATCAACTGCGATTTGTAGAACAAATAAGCGGAGTTGGGATGGGATGCATGATATTGTTCCTCAACAATCGGAACAGTATGCTACATTTATCACATGTGACTTAAAGCTTAGAAATAAAGTGTCCTTGTATGTCACATTAAAAGAAGGATACATGCTACCTTTGTTTCTCCTAAAGAGTAGAGTCCCTAAGATGAAAACAGTGATGATTAAAACAGTCATAGCACCAGCCATTCCTCCAATAACAGCGTAAAGTCCACTTGAGGATGTTTCTTGGATTACTGAAAATAAGCAAGAAATATAATATATCCTTGTACATCAGCAACAACCATGATGAATTCTGATTCCTGATATATAATAACATCTCCGCAGGAAATATAACGTGCTTAGTCGTTCAGTTAAATAAACGATCGTGAATTTGAAGGAAACGAATGCCCTTCTCCCTATTAACCCTTTTTCACACCTCTAACCCTGTCTCCCTTTTCCCACCCTAAGCACTTTCCCCTTATTTCCACCCTTAGCCCTCCCCCGTTTCCCCACCCGTAACCAATACCTTTTTTCTTTATCAATATCAAAACTGATAATGTATGGACAATATTCATCGTATTATATTATAAGTAGTGCTTGTTTCTTGTATATACTGTCCATGTTGCATGTACATATAGCTCCGGTTAATTTTTTACACCATTGATGTTGATTGTTTAAAAAGTGCATATTGATTGTGTACGCATTGACTGTTAATTGCATAGGCAGTACATGTTGATTTATAGATAGTGCCTGTCGACTGTATGCACAATTCATGTTGATTAATAGGTAATGCATGTTACATGTATACACAGTGCATGTTAATTAATAGGAACTTCCTGTTGTTAATGTCTGTTTCTCAAGCTTATTCAAATATTTATGAACCACAGCGCATTAGTTGTATACATTTGTCCTGTTTTTCCCTTGTCTGAAGGATGTCTGTATCTGTGCTTAAGCTTCTGCCAAACATGTTTTTCGAATACATTTTCAATTCATGCAATGTACTATCCTGTAACCCAGAAAGAACGTAGGGGAGAGTGGTCAACTGTTTTGTATTGTGAGATATATCCTTTAAGGACCATGTCTCTGTTCTACGTGCTCGATATTCTAGATAGAAAGTATGTTCGTGGTCACCACTATAGCCTGGAGTCCAGTCCACCAAGATACTAGTTTCAGTAGAACTAACCAAGCTTAAATTTACGGGAGTTTGTGGAGGAACTGAAATATGACAAGGAAGATGAACAGTAAAAACGCCATAAACATTTTGGATAGAAATTCCTGTTCGTTTATATTCCAAATATAAGTTCACTTAGAGTCCTTTACAAATAATAGTATCAAATATTCTACATTCTAAGTATAACTGTAATAAAATATTAATTTTTCTACTGTTTGTTTGCTTGTGTGATGGTGTTTAACGCCACTTTAGACAATATTTCAGAAATATCGTAGCGGTTAGTTTTCCCACATATGAGTTATATGTCAGTCTTCACATATAACTGGGCGAACAGCGTTATTATCAAGACCGCCATGATTGTCAACATTTTACATGAATTATTCGTGAAGCAGAAGTTGTCATATGTTTAATATTAGTTATGTTAAACAGAGCCGATGGCTTCAACCATTGTTTTAAACATTAGATAATATACAAGGTCATATTACATATAATAGTGACTCAATAGTCTACTTTGAGCCAAATCCGAACTGTCAATACACACCTTTCGTTATTATGTATATATGAATATATGGCCAATATTATTTGAATCATGAGTGTTAGTGGTATCGATGTTGCCGCTATTGTAAATTAAACGTTATTAAAACAACGGAACATTCCAGATTTTTCAAGAAATGTTTGAAAACAAAATTAGACAATAAAATGGATGCATGTATTTTCTGACAACACCAAACTGCCGTCAAGACTGTATTTATAACAAAGGTATTGAGTAGATATTTTAATTTCATTTGAACTCAGTGTGAGCAAGTCACTTTTAACATAGGAAACAGAGAAACCATAACCTATTGAAAATTAAAAAGCATGAGCAAAATAAGTATTACACTTTACAAGACCAAAATATGTATATAATGGGATATATCTGTAGATTTATGGTTTCGATCTGAAATTTATCTATAAATTTACTCAATACTAAGTGTGATAAAAGTGTTAAGTAAAATAAATAAGATAAAATATTAAAACTACAAAATCGTACAAATATCGAATTGGTTGAACAATCTAAGCTCAGGTTGTAGTTTTATGTAATAAAATGAACAACACAAGTAAATTCATGACAATTTCTTTACGAACAAATCACCGATTAAACGAGTTCAGCTCTTCCCATCTCTACTAAAACGTATTTAGTTTTAATTTTACAAATCTAGTTCTGAAATTTCAAGTGAATAATAACGTCATCAAATATATGGAAACCATCCACGCATGCACTCTTCCGTGCAACATTCAACAAACCATTAACCAAGTTCGGCTCCTCCCATCCCTACTATGCACTTTGTACTTTTATTCACAAATCTAAATAAGAAATGAATTGCCGATTTATAACAACAGTTTTCAAACCAAGACACAGTAAGACATCATACCTTGTGGTATCAGTGTTATATCAAAATCAACAACGTAATTTATTGACAATGTCATATTTTTGAGACAAACAAGTAGAACATGTCATAGCACAGCTGTGACCTCACGAACCATAATGGCAAGCTGAAAATGGATACTAGTGAAATAGACATAAGCTCGTGATATTTAATCATCAATTGGAAATATCAATATGACAATTTCTTATTACAGATGTATAACATTCCGGAAGTTATTATGGTTGAGACATGAATTATCTGTAAAATAGCAGCGGGTACCCTAGTCGGAGAGATGATGCGGTAAAAAAAAAACGATTCGAGAGAAAAAAACTGGCGTAAAAGTAATGCAAAGCAACAAGATGTTAACATCAAATTGTGCTTGAATTTTTATTTATAAATGCTTTGTTGGGAGGTCCTATTTATCTTACAAACTATAAAATACCTTGATCACACTTTGAACCCAAATAACCTGGTTTACACTCGTTTTTAATCTTGCATAAACCTTCAACATTGTCACATGTCTCAGAAAAACAGTTGTTACATGAGGTGTTACAGTTCAGGCCATATGTTCCTTTCTCACAGGCTGAAGAAATAAAGGTTGATGTAGATTAAATTAAGACCACGACGGAACATTTATATGTTCTTACTCATTAATATTGAGTACTTAGCAGAGTAGCAGCAAATACCAATTATATATTATCTTGTTTGAACGACCGGATCGTTTCCGCGATGTTCTGCATTCGTGGCTCGCGCTAACCATTACGTTACCGAGGAGGGTTTCAATATCAGACGACAACGACTTTCGGATATGACAAAGCAACGACAATGAATAATATTCGTGAATAATAGCCAGTGTCATATTATGCAAGTCTTATATAGAGAACATTTATATCGGTAACAAAAACATGGAAGTAGAAATGCAGGGTCAGTGAAGATGTTAATCCTTTATTATTACTTTGTCAGTTTTCATCAATTGTATATAATAACAATTGTAGCGTCTGTTTCTTAAAAGAACCAGCACGATTAATTATTTGCAGATTTTAAGATATAGTTGTGTTGATGTTCAAGCCCATTTAAAATTACGTTTATACAGCACAAAGTTCAATATGATAGAATGAATACTTTGATTATACTTTCAGAACATGTGCGTGGTTTCCATCCAGAAGCACAATCCCCATTTGGACACTTTCCGTTCATGTTGTTACATCTGGCTCTATTTAAACAGTGACATATACTCCTACATCCTTCACCAAAGGAACCTTTATCGCAAACTGTAATTAAAAAGTATAGCAATAATGAAAAAGAGATATTTGTCAACTGAAAATAATACTTGTAGCTACATTTGTAGTCAACTCAAAATAACACGATCATTGTCAAGCAAATGTATTATTGCTAACAAATAGTGTTAGTCATGCACACATTGGCATGTATTTTATGTAAATTAATGGATTCACTGATAAACATAAAGTACAAGTCTCTACCACTGATCAGCAATACGCAATGAGACGGTTTTCATGATAAGAAGACCAGTAATTTAGGATATGACAAAATCAGGAACAATGGGGAATATTCGTGAATAATAGTTAGTATCACATGATACAAGTCTTATATAGAGAAAGTAATGTCGGTAACACAAACATGGGGAGTAGAACTTCATGGTAAGATTTGGCTTTGGTTTAGGTTCAATATGTTTTACGCCACTTTAAACAATATTTCAGTTATGTCGTGGTGGTCAATTTTATTGGTGGAGGAAACCGGAGTACCCGGAGAAGACCACCGACCTGTCGCAAGTCACTGACAAACTTTATCACATGAGGTTGTATCCAGTACATCTCACCATGCGGGGTTCGAAGTCACAACCTTAGTGGTGATAGTCATTGATTGCACCGGTAGTTGTAAATCCAAATACTATGCGACCACGACGGCTCCAAAACAGAGTCAGAGAAGGTAATAACTTAACACTATTTCTTTATCAATCTTTATTAGTTTCTTTTTGTGAACAACTATTAAACAATCAATGTAGCATATATTACTTAAGAGAACCTGGCATGCGCATGATTGACCCCCTCTAATTTTAGGCAGAGTTTTGTTCATGCTCACTTCCATTTACAATCCTGTTTATTAAACATAAACTCTAATATGATAGTAGAAGAAATACTTTGACTTTACTTTCAGAACATGTGATTGTTTTCCATCCTGCATCACAATCCCCACGTGGACACTGTCCGTTCACGTTGTTACATCTGACTCCATTTAAACAGTGACATCTACTCTTGCACTCTTCACCAAAGGTACCTTGATCGCACACTGCAATTAGAAAGCATAGCGACAATAAAAAATAATATACTTGTGTATGAAAATAATAACAATAGCCATTCAACTCTAAATAACACGATCAGTGTAGACTCCGAAACTTTTAAAAACAATAAGTGGCCACATAAAATGACGACCGCTTAAATTATCAAATATTTTGAGGTTTGAGGTAGTTGTTTGCGTTCTTGATATTCGTAGAATCGTTCATCATCATTGAATGATCAATATTTTGATAAACGTTTAAATTTAATTAATTTGTATTTTTGTTTTCTGGGAGATATATTTTAAGTGCTAACGATGTACGTTTTACTTGTTTGTAGTCTATTAATTCCAAATATATATTTTTGTGGTATGTCTTGCATAGAAAACAAGACATTAATATATTGCGTACAAAATTTAATACCTTGATTACATTTGTCACACTTCCATCCAGATGTACAGCCGTTTTTACAGACACCAGTTACTGGGAAACAAGTTTGCCATTTACAATTACTGCATGTATCGTTACAGTTGAAACCATATTGTCCCCGCGAACATGCTAAAAATAATCCACATTTATTTTAGAGAGATCGAATATTATTCATAACCGGGGATATAATAGACTGGATCTGAAACTATTGTCTTCCATTGGACCATCAATAACTCACAGCAAACGTTTCATACTTAGTTACTGTTGGAAGTTGAACTGCAAGAATCGTGACCTTCTTCATACACTCTGAGCTGAACTACGTCTCGTCCTATTGGTGTACATGTATATTATATTCCCTCACATCCAACACATGCCCTTTTGGAAAGACTATAGCTTCGTTTATAACATTCTTGACATTAACCGTTAACTGCGAAACAAGATTTGGAGTTTTCAAATACAGAATGTTTCTTACAGTTTATTCCATATATCAACGACAGTATGAGAAGACACACACAAATGATTATAGCAAACAATGTATTATAGATATAAAATAGTGTTAACCATGCGTACATTGACAAGTATTTTCTCTTAATTACTGGATTCACTGATAAATATGAAGCAAATGTCTATACCACTGATCACGATTACGCACTGAAGCGGTTTTCATGATAAAAAGACCACTAATTTAGGATATTGCAAAAACAGAAACAATGAATAATATTGATGATTAATGGGCAGTATAACATTATACAAATCTTATATAGAGAACGTAATATCGGTAACAACAACATGGGGACACAAGCAGGGTCAGTGGACTTAAGTCGAGTAATGTAGGTTATGTCGAGTAATGTACAGTTATGCTAGTTTGTGCAACATCACTGTATAGAGAAAGTCATATCTGAAACAAAACATGGGAAGTGCAAAAGCAGGGTCGGTAAAGATATTAATTTGTATGTCTTTATCAGTTTTTCATTAATATTTTTGTGAACAACTATAAAACTGTAAATGTAGCGTCTATCACTTAGGCGATCAGCATGATTGATGCTTTTCTGATTTCTAGGTAGATTTGCATTCATGTTTAATTTCAGTTACACTATTATTTGCTTAGCATAACATCTAATATAATACAAGAAATTTTGATTTTACTTTCAGAACATGTGCCTGGTTTCCATCCAGAATCACAATCCTTTCGTGGACACTGTCCGTTGACGTTGTTACATCTGGCTCCATTTAAGCAATGACATCTACTCTTGCACTCTTCACCAAAAGTACCTTGATTGCACTCTGCAATAATAAAGCATAGCAATAATGAAAGAAGGAGATTTGTGAATGACAATAATAAATGTAACTAGTCAATTCAAAATAACACAATCAGTATCGACTCTGAAGATATCGAAAACATTAGATGCCCACAAAAATGACGACCACTTATTTTTAAAAAAATTCTTGAGGTTTGAGGTGGTTATCTTATGATATTGATATTAGTGGAATCGTTCACCATCCCTATTCAAAGCCCCTTTTCATAATTATTGGACATCCCCTTATATTCATTACTTTGATAAAAGGTTTAAATATCAATAACATGTATTTGTATTCTGGTGGATATATTCTAAGTGCTAATGATGTACGTTTTATTTGTTAATTCCTAATATCTATATTTGTTGTGGTATCTCGTGGATGAAAAATAAAACATTCATATATTGTATAAATTATTTAATACCTTGATTACATTTGCCACTCTTCCATCCAGGTATACATCCTTTTTTACATACACCAATTTCTGGGTTACACATTTGATGTTTACAATTACTGCATGTATCCCGACAGTTGCGTCCATATTTTCCCCGAGAACATGCTAAAAATAATCAATATTGACTGAGAGAAAGCACGAACATTGTTGATAAACGAGGATATAATGAACTGGGTCTGAAACTGTTTTCTTCCAATGGACCATCTATAACTCATAGCAAACGTTTGATATTTTGTAACTGTTGGAAATGGAACTGCAAGGATCGTGATCTTCTTCATACACTCTGAACACAACTACGTCTCGTCCTAGTGGTGTACATGTATGTAATTATCCCGCACATTGAACACACGCCCTTTCCGAAATGCTCTAGCTTCGTTTATGACATTTTTTACCAATAGCGTTAGCTGGAAAACAAGATTTTGAGTTTTCCAATACAGCATGTTTCCTACAGCTTATTCCACATCCCAAGAGAGTATGAGAAACGCAAAAATAACTATTGGAAGAAAATGTATTATTGAAGAAAATAAGTGTTAATCATGCACGCACTGACATGTATTTGCTTTTACTAAATTAATGGATTCAGTGATAAACATGAAGTACAAGTCTATACCACTGATCAGCAATATGCACTGGGGTGGTTTTCATGTTTAAAAGACCACTAACTTAGGATATGACAAAATCTTTCGATGCACTTTTTGAAAGAGAAGATTAAACGATTCTTGATTTAATAGTTGAATTAGTTAAATAAAATGTTACTTATTGGAAAAGACGTGTGAATAAAAACCAGTGTCACATTATACGTGTAATATATAGGAAAAATAATATTGTCAAAAAAAAACACGAGTTGTACAACAGAAGAATTAGTGAATATATTAATATTGTATGATTACCTTATCAGTTTTTGATAATCTTTTGTGAGTATAAAACAATAAATGTAACGTATACCTCTTAAAAGAACCATTACGTTTGATTATTCATTGATTTCAGATAAATTTGTGTTCATGTTCAAATCCATTAAAAATTATGTTTATCAACCATAAAGTCCAATTCCATAATAGAAATAACTTAAATATACTTTCAGAACATGTGCCTGGTTTCCACCCAGAATCACAACCCCCACGTGGACACTGTTTGTTCACGTTGCTATAGCTGGTCCCATTTAAGCAATGACAACTACTCATACATCCTTCTAATATAATAGAAGAAATACTTTACCTTCAGAACATGTGTTTGATTTCCATCCAGAAGCACAATCCCCACGTGGACACTGTCCGTTCACGTTGTTACAACTGACTCCATTTAAACAATTACAACTACTCCTACATTCTTCACCAAAGGTATCTGTATCACACGCTGTAATTAGAAAGCATAGTAACAATGAAAAATAAGCTATTTGTGAATGAAAATAATAACCAAAATAATAAAACCAGTGTCCACTCCGAAGATATCGAAAACATTAGATGTTCAAACAAATGACGACCACTTATTTAACAAACAGACAAAAACGATATCCATACCGCTGATGATACACATTAAACACACATCTATAACACTGATCAACAATAAAAACAATTATAAACCACTGATTCACATTAAATACACATCTTAGTAGCTTGCTTGTTAGCGGAACACTCTTTCAAATTATGATAGGTACCACAAGCTCTGTAATATTGTATCAACTGAACGGGATATACTGTATATGTAGGTACTGCTGGAATGTTGTTACATATAAAGGAAAGTTCATAAACGGAAGATTAAAATCATATGTTTTGTCGTTTCTTAACCGATCCTCACTGTCAATTTCTAGGTATATGTCAACATAAAAAGCTGACCTTATTGTATATGTGGTATCCCTTATGCTCATTGAAATAGATGCGCTGCAAATAATCACTCACAAAACTTAGAAATATTTAGTGAAAGGACATCATCTATAAAGCGGAACGTGAAATCAAAGGATCGGGTTAGCTTCTTTTCGCTTCCTTGAGAAGCCCATGTTTGAGGTCTGTTTTATACAAATAAAGAAAGATGCTGGCGAGAATAGAAGCACAATTTGGTACACATATGAATGCCGACTGTCTGCTGAAATATACGACCGCAAAACATAGCAACTATGTTGTTTATTAAAAGCTTGAACATTTTGATAATATCAATTTCAGAGAACTTTTTGAAAGAATGTTTGTTCCGCAAAAAAATATTTACCTTTCTAAGCAGGGTATTTGGATCTACGTTGGCCATTCTTTTCTATGAAGCACAGGAAAACTTATTATATTACTCAGCATTTTAGTTTAGAGTAGGTAATAGTTGTGTATTGGGTAGTGAAGTCAAATTATTTAATGTTGTTTCACGTGGGATGGACATAGTTCATAAGCTGTAGACTATTGATAGTGTACAACTTGTTCTATGCACTACTAACTTACGCTTATCACATCTTTGGCCTTTCCATCCTGGTAAGCAGTTAGTACAGCCACCATTGAATCTGTTGCAATTGTTTCCTTCACATTTCCCACACTTTGTCAAGCATCTCGGCCCATAATATCCAGTGTTACATTCTACAAATCATAGGAGCATAATCCAGGAACCACAGAAGGAATATGATGCAAATTCGACACTAACGTGTGTATTGTGTTAAAAGAGAGTGCTTAATACACAGAAATACCACACTGTTGGAACACTTTCAAAACCCAATATACACATCGTAAATACAGAGGTAAGATCGATATCCCGTACACATATACATGACCGCTCACATTCCTGGCTTGGTGCAAACATTTCAATAAAGAGTGACGGGGTTAAATCAGTTTTATATGTCCAATCCACCCCTTTATTAAGATGATGTGGTCATGCAAGTGTTCTCCATGTGAGTAAGATGTCAATACTCATATATAACTGGGTGAGCGGTGTTGCTATGACAAACGCCCTATTCTTGAACTTATTCATAAAATATTTGATCGTCGTGACACAGACATTGGCATATGTTTAATATTAGTTCTATTAAAGACAGCAGATGACCTCAACCATCTTTTAAATATTAGACACTACACAAGGCCATCACTAGACATAATAAGGAAACTATAGTCAACTTTGAACCAAAATATAATTGTCAATACCATATTTCGTCATTTTGAAATATAAGATTAGACGACTGTTGATATGCTAGTAGAATTCGTTGAATTAAACGTATGCGAGTGGAAAAGACATGAGTGTGAGTCTCTTAAAGAAGATATCAGGATTTGCTAAATGTAAATTTTACTCACAACTTTCCTTGTAAACCTTTGCGCATATGACATCCAAATTGAGCTTAAATCTATATTCAATACGCTTTTACCCTTTCTGATTTTACATTGATATGTCGTAAATCTTGGAAGTCGTCATCAGACAAAGAAGTTTTAGAAGATATATTGGAACTGTTAATATCATGCTATTTATTTGTGTGTTGCTTAAATTCACAAAATACATTGGTGAAGAAAATATACCATTAATTTATTACATACAATATGTTATACCTTGTGTACATTTGTCACCTTTCCATCCATGTTTACAATTGTACTGACATACACCAGATACTGGGTTACAAGTTTTGTGTTCACAATTACTGCATGTTTCACTACAGTTGACTCCATATCGTCCTCCAGAACATGCTAATAATTCCAAAATAATACAGAAATCAAAAGTATTATTGATGAAAATTGATACCTTATAAACAATCAATCATTAGTTCCAAGGATAGTATAATCCGTCCAGTAGTCAGTGTTTCAGCACTGACATGGTTTATTAGATATATGAATGATATAAATTTACGGTTCCTAAATGCTGTAATTATTACCAAAAATTATGGTTCGTCTCCATCAGGCATAGGTGACTTTAGCTCTTTTGGTGTTCTTCTACTCAAAAATGTTTGCTTATTATTTGGCTTTCGGAAGCTAATTCCATAAGCGTGTCGTTCACACTCAATTTAATATCTACGATTTATTTCTCTAAGTAAATTAAAGGATGTACCTCGATGTTTTGGTGTATTTCTGCAAATTGTATTGTATTAGTTCGATTAAACAAATGCAATGCTGTTCGATGAATTAAATAAATGAAGCATGGTCATAATGCACTAAGACGTGACCAAGAACCATACATCAATAGAAAACGACAAAACACAATTCTTAAAGTATCTTTTCAGCTGTGATACGTGTACTCCATATAATGGTTTATTTTGGTTTATGGTGATTTACACCACTTTCAACAATAGTTCAGTTATATCGTGGTGGTCAGTTGTATTGGTGGATGAAACCGGAGTACCCACAGAAAACCAACGATATAACGCAAGTCACTGACAAAAGTTATCAAATAATGTTGTATCGAGTACACATCGCCATGAACGCAGTTCCAACTCACAATGTTAGTGGTGATAGGCATTGATTGCATAGGGAGTCGTAAAGCCAACTACCATACGATCACGAACACGACAGCCCCTTCCATATGATGGAATGTTGCTACATAAATTGAAATTCATACTTGGAAAATTGAAATAATCTCGCTCCTACCTCGTTCATTTTTCATTGTTATTTTAAAGGATAATAATCGTATCGGTGTTGTAGTGATTAGGTGTGGAGGGTCGTGGGTTCGCGTCTCGGTTGGGTTAAACCAAAGACTATGACATTGGTATTGCTACTTCTCCGATCAGCACACAGCTTTAAAGAGTAAGAACAATGACTGATTGACTTGGAATCAAGATAATGTGTTCGTGTGGAACGACATGTCTACAGAAGGACGGTTAGTTCAGTGAGCTAGCACTACACAAATCCAACTGAGCGTGCTGGTCTGGTACAGAGCAGACACCATCACCTCATAGAAATGTAAGTTGTTTTCGCTTCTATTGAATTGTCACTTAGATATAATGATAGACACAGACCGACTCTTTAGACTTTGTATGAATGACATAGTTCTACAAATCGGTTCTACATATACTACACCGTAATTGTGAGGAATTGTATGTGGTCTCTCAAAGTTTTAGGTGAATTTCGGGGATATAAATACATAGACGCTGGCAACATGGGCGTTAAACGATACTGTATTGCACGATTAATGTGCGCATAACCACCACCGCACCATCATGACATTCGGTGATTCAAGTACTTAATTATTTTCATATGATCAATAATTATGAAAATGTTAAATATGCTGCGATCAACATTGTCAATAAGATGACTATTGTGGTATTCGGGACAAAAAGTTGTATGATTTTGCTTACTGTATATATATCCGAGTTTCGGCTTATTCCCTTAGGAATGTGACTGTTCAACCTACAATATAATGCAACTAACCACCGAATAAAATAACAAAATAACACTATTCATTTCTATGATAAATATGATCATTCTGTTTCAGCTGATGTATTAACAGCATGTCGGAATCTGATAGACATCATTTGTTTTTGGTTAATTTTGCGATTCGATTAAAGTTGGGTCAAATTAAACTACTTTAAATCAAATATGATTTCCCAAATGTTTTGCGTTGGACACAACTGAAAAATGAAAAATAGAATATGTTATTTTTTCTTCAATACCGTAAAGTGTGAAATTGTGGTGTCGGGATATTTTGGCGGTTTTCCCTCGGGAGGCATGTGTTTAATTTTGTTTGGTGTGTGTAATTGTGTCACTTTCTCAAATTTATATGTTCAATTTTGGCACCCTCAGATACAGATGATGTTCTCATTTCGTTAAAAACCCATTTATTGAGAAACAAATCTGATTTCTGCTGTACTTCCAAGGCCTCGATAAAGAGGGAGCAAGGCAAACGCACCTAATTGAAAGAATCGGATATATGCACTGAATTAATATAGGTACCTTATATGACAATAAACACACTTACTCTTCATGCATTTTTGTCCTCTATATCCAGGTGCACACACACAATGTCCTGTCTTTATATCACAAGTTGTGTCATTGTAGTGTGTAGAACAGCCATAGGTGCATGCATTTCCATACCTTCCCAAGATGCAACCTACCATAATATAAACTTTCTACATATTGGTTTGACGGCTAATTACAATTTTAATTAAAATGACTAATTTGTCTCTTCTTTATCACATCATACTCAGCGTCCAAAACATGATACTATATCGCAGTTTACTTTGATAGACACAGACATGTATAATAGAGAATCACAAGGCCTTGTATCTCTTACCTAGTAAAGACGATTTAGAAGATTTATTGATGTATTGCTTATTGTTAAATTTTGATGTCCTAGGACTTGGAACCAATTATTATACAGTAGGCACTGGGACAATCATTAAAATAAAATGTAATCTTCATATACCTCTATGCTGTTTCATGCCATATAGGATCCTATTTCTATTCTTAAGATGATTTTTTGGTTTACTTTACCCATTACACAGGTAGGTGTAAGTATATATTATTACAAAGAAATATAATTTTTGATTTTAGTATCTTTCTTTTGTAGGCCAGTACATGTAAATGTTCTTCAAGAAGGTACACAACATCAATACAAAAGTAAATTCAAAAAGTGTAATTATAGAATTATACAACTTTGGCTTTTGATGAGGTCAATGTAAGCTTTTATCGACCAGAAAAAAAGGATATTGTGTGAGGACGAAGTCCGAGGCCAATATGCGTTTATCGTTCGATGAAACATGCATGGACCAATCTACAAAAGGTTACAAATATACGTTGTTTTAATATGAAATCATATTATTTAAAAGTTGTAATTTGAAAATTCATGATAGCATTCATATTCAAGAGAAGAAAAATGCTATACAAAAGTACCATTAAATTTACAACATTTATAAAGCCTCAGTAAATGTGGCTCTATTAGCGTTGTATGATACGACATTCACCAAAAGGTCATTGACATTTAAGTGGCAAATCAGATGCCGTATTTCTTTATGTCAATAATGTTGTTAACCAAAGTGTGGAAGAAAATTCGATTTTGGTCGAATTTCAGACAAGTATCAAATAAAAAAAACTAGGTTTGTTGTGTTTCTCATCGTTTTAGATATCTGTGTTGGTTTTTTATTTTTGTTATTTATTTTTGTTATTTGTCTTTCGTCCTGTGTCTTGTATTTATTTAGTAATTTAAGGTTTATAGATATATGTTTGTAGTAAGACACAGTTTATATACGTTTTATAATTAAATCATGTGACATGAATTGACACATTACAAAGTCACAAGACACAGGAAGAAGACAAACAAACCAAAAACAAAAAATAAAAAAAAAAACAAACAAACTAACAAACAAACAAACACAATACAGAAAACTGGAGGTAAAGACGAACCTAACATCGTTCTTATACGGAAATCGTATCGGACATCACAGCACGGAACTGAGCACGTAAAGATACATTATAGGACACCTTACAAAACTAATTAAATGAGCACCACGGACCCACACCAAAAATCCGGAGGTGAACTCAGTAACTCGCGAAGGGTAAGCAGTTTTTTCCTCTTATAATACACCCGCCATGTTTGCAATATAGTATATGATAATATGATAAAATATTGTCTTTTGTCATATTTCGGTTTAGAAAAAAAGATTCCCAACAGTATTAAACAGTCAATATTTAATATTACCATATACTTCAACCTCACAAAGTTCAAGGAAAGCCTCTGTCCTGCTCCGTTGATTATAAATTACTACATATCGTCCATGATAGTCACATGTTATATTCTGTAGTGTGTTTGCATAACCATCTTGTTGGTCGTGAAAACACAGGTGCCCGCTGTTTGGATATTGCTCATCAAATGTATCTGATATGTAGATATAAAAGCCATCAAGGTTGTTCCCCTCTAAAATGAGAAGCAAATAACTAAATATTAACATTGTGTGTTCTAAGAGTTACTGTAGTAACTGTACCAACGCAAGAATAATTGTGAAAACTGGTAATTCACACTGCCACACAATCAATAAACTCAGTGTTAACGGGAATATACATAACCTTTCCAATTACTGAACTATTTTTTCAACTGCGTTTAAATTTTTAAGATTCCTAAAAGTTTTAAAATAATAGAAATATACAATTAGAGTGTACCCAATGGTATATCATTGAAAAATAAAATTACATAGTTGACAGTACAATAAATTATAATTTGTTAAAATTTATATTTATTACATTAAATTATGCGGCCATTACGATTTTTGCATGTCAATATTTAAACATTTTGCCTTTTCGCCCCTACAGAATACGTCAGCAAAACGGTAGCGGGAATACCCCAAAGCCCGCATCCGGTTTCCATACCTTTTAAAATAATACAACAAACAGCATAACTACAAAACATATAAATGAACACATAAAATGTCTTTGGGAAGTGGGGCTAAGTGGTAGTTTTTCTTCATAAAAACAGATAAATATGATAGAAAAAAACATATGTGACATAATGAACATTTCATTTTTCTGTTGAGTTTCTTCTAATTTACTTTGTTATTGTGGAATAAGGTGTTTTCTGATTTCTGTTATATCACTATGATAACATACAAATAAATAATGAAATTCATTTCCTATTAAGTTACATATACTTTCCACAAATTCTATTTTGTATTTTAATATTTCAGATTTTTAAATGATATCTGTCGAAATCATGCGAATTTGCATATTCTACAGAACAATATATTTCACATAGAAAATCACCGGATATCTATGATGTAGTTATATTTATAATGTATCTACAATTTAAATGGAAAAGAACATTTATTTCAAGTGACTTAACTGTGAGCATTCAGGCCAGTTGTAGAATTTTCGAGAAAAAAAAAATTTGTAATAGTATATACCTTTGTCGACAAATATAAAAATCAATTGTACTCGCCCTAAAACAGGAATGCTGGTATATTGGCTATTTATTTCCTTCAAATTCAGCTTACCTGTATATTCGAACATCTTGAATATTTTTTTTTTATTTCTTTGAATCAGTGCTTTGTAATTAAATTTGATTTTCCAACTCTATGGGGTCATATTGCAAAAATATAAATGTATATCGGGCGAAACTTTCCTCGGTGGAAATTTTTTTCATGTTGCAGCTTTCCTCATATTCTGAAGTAAATTTCCACTGATGATGGCTGAAAAAACAGCTGAAATGTCTTGAAGAATGGAATACGGTATTCTCATAGGAAAATATAACCAGAGGTTTTATTTATGTGTATATGTTTCCTCAAGTATAGGACATCATAATGAAAATTCTGAAAGCATTTAAGTTTTTAGCAATTTGTTAGTAATTCATTAATACCCGAATCCCTGCCCAAATGAATTCTGAAATGATGTTACACACACAAACAATAACCATATGATATTTTGCGTGTTTAAAAAGGATGATTTTTTTCAAATACGCAATAGAAATGATAAAGTCCCATTCTGCATTAATGACGCCTTTGCTCCATTAGGTTTATTTCATAGATTTTTGTAGCATTTCCTTGTAACAGGTACGGTTAATTTTATCTCATATTATGGAGAAGACATTTTTGCTTTCATCATCTCCGTTCGTCACAAAAGTTAGTATTCACAACTCCTCCCTCCTACTTTTGAAGTGGAAGTGTCTTCTCAAAATTTGCATAATATGCAAATTGGCACATAGTTACCGAATTTATGCCATTTATGAAGGAGTTATTGCCATCGAAAGCTTGTACTCCCCGCGCAATGCTCCATCGTTTTAAATGAGAATTTATCAAATCTCTGCCATGCTTGTCTTGAACCAATCTTGAAGGAGGTATTTCCTTTAGTATACATGCAACTCGTTCTCAATTTAACTGAGATTTAATCAAAAATGTACATACCATATGAAGATTCCCATATCGTTACTAAGAGATTATTACAAGATATTTTCCATATTGACCCTGGTATCATCCCAGGACTCCCATTGCAAGCCCGACAGTGAAGCCGGAGGACTGATATGGGTCGAGGGCTGATACATGTACCAGGGACGATATGGAAAATTTCATGTCATAATCTATTAATCATATATTTTACATTGACTTTTATATGGTAGAACAGATTTTTGAACTGACTAATTGCGAAAATAAATCCTTAAGAGAGTTGCCTTTGTTTAACTTGCAAATATTTTTGTTTCGAGTTTTGTACAATGACGTTAGAAAGTGTTAGTATAATCTACCCAAGACATTGACATTTGAATGGAAATTCCTATTCAAGACGACGTATACATTTGAGCTAATTATTCCGTTTCAAGTTATTTAAACTTTATTCCAACATTTTGAGACGTGTTAATTAGATTGAAATATGATATTACCATCGTTCCTTGTACTTTGACATATCCCCATGTGACAATAAGTCGGCCAGTCATTGGATAATGTTTTATTATTTTTTTCATGTTTGAAAAGTAAACATGTTTTCTTTATAATTATGTTTCTCATCTATTCTTGCTCACATGTGTAAAGTTCCATAGAAAAAGGATCGATAACAAGGACACACTGACCCGTATTTGTTTACTACCCTTTTTGTAAATAGCGTCGTATAACGTGACATAACGCCGGTCAGTGGTAAATAAATCACATGATTTGTCATAAGCCAACCAAACTTAAAAAGTAAACCAGATTAAGAAAGTACAGTATATTAGCTATTTCTATGTAATTGTTTTGTCTGAAGAATTTCAAAAGACGTATTTTTTTGAATAGTTTGAAATTTAAGTATTAAAAATTAATTATTTGATGCAAACATTGAACTTACTTACCCATATAACAAGATATTTAATCCAGTGAATTTTGTGTTTCTTTTTTTTGTCAATGCAATATATTAGACTGACTACATACTACCATATTTTTGTAAGACAATTAATGACTGATTTCTGTTTATTTCAATCACATTTTTTTGTATCACAGAATGGTAACAATACAGTTTTGTTGATGCTATTTGTAATAATGACAGGTTTCCCCCCCAGATATTCTCATTTATCTGTCTGGTTTAATTTATGCTATAAATTCTGATTATTTCTGTTAAATTAATTCTTTTTCTATTCTTCTCTGTGAATATCATTTCATTATATATACCAATAAGTAAGGGGTATATTTGTTATTAATGCAGCAGTGGAAATGCAAAATAATCTGTCATTTTGTGACTATAGAGAACACTTGTATGTAATTTCCCGGTAAAATCAGCCATTTTCTAGAAAGTGGTGGAATTTGGATGATCAATCATCATATTTTCAAAGTATTTTAAAATACAATTTGCTTGGCCTACATTCCAGAAAAGGTCATGATCTGTGATGACGTTTGCATCAACAAACCGGAAAGGTAAAAATGCTTGGGAAATACCATCGCTTAAAACATATTTAACAAGCATAATGATCAAGAAAACAAAGACATTAGTAAAAAGGATATTTTTTACTTGCATGGAATTTATTCAATTCAATCTTATCTGTTTTAATCTTATCTTGTAATTTTGAAGTTTAAAGGAATTCCCTCTGTGTTTATGTACACTATGAATATACAGAATGACGTCATCAGTCTCGTGCAACGCGAAAATTGTAAATATAAACAAATGACCGACTTTATTGCATGGCTGAGCAGATGTCACGACACGATATTTTCTTTGAGACCAAGTTGCAGATACCAGAAGTTAAATTATATATTTAAAATAGCCTAGCTATTATTGGACATGCAAAAACGAACATATTGCAACAAAATATGTGATAACAACTTTTATAAGACTAGTATTCCCTCTTTGATTTTGATAATGTCATCAAAACGTTTGTACACGCAATTCATCTTATTTATTATTTAGGAATTCCTCAACACTTTGAATGCTTCCTTATTGCCATATGTAGATTTACATATCATTAACACATTTTTTTAAGAAGTTTTATTGCTTTTTTAAAAAACATTCCTCATACAGTTTAAATTAGATTTCGAAGACGAAGAATATGGTAATGCCAAACATTTAATTAGATCATAAACTGTGCATTGTAAAATAGTGATACTATTGTAGATCGTGTGATAGACATTGTATACTTACTAAGCTTTCTATAATAGATTACAATATTATGAAT
Source organism: Gigantidas platifrons (assembly GCA_002080005.1). Taxonomy (NCBI): domain Eukaryota; kingdom Metazoa; phylum Mollusca; class Bivalvia; order Mytilida; family Modiolidae; genus Gigantidas; species Gigantidas platifrons. The sequence goes on along the minus strand of MJUT01050305.1, from coordinate 261,329 downwards.
ATTGGATTGTTGTCCAATATCAAGTCTCCACCATGCCGTTCTTCGATTTACTGCAGTATGACTACAACTTCCCCCATTCCAGGTCTGATTTATGTTTCCATCTAATGCTTTTGATGCATTGCAACCTCGGTAACTACCACTTTGTTTGGCAGTGCCCATATCAGCTAAATTATCTGTCAACAACCAATATGAAATTTGAAATAGATAGTTTTAATGTAATTAGAAGACATGCTATAACCGATGCCTTATTAACAAATGTCATTTTGTGTTTATTATTAAACTATTATTGAAAGAGACTGAAACTCTGACGGTTTGTGGGTGTATTGTTATTGTTTTGTCAAAGTTCTAATGTTCTCCTATATTTATCAATTAATGTGTAGGTGTCATGTTTTACTCATTTTCCAGACATTGGTATTATGCATTATGTATTTGGTTGTATGTGGGAATTTGTCACATGCAATATATAATCACAAGGTTAGAATGTTTTAAAGTATATGACATCCATATGTGAATGTATTGCAGATGTGTTATGTTTAAAATAATGTCAATTTTAAAGATCAATTGACAAAGGAAATATATAATGCACGGAAAAGTAACACAATGGGAACTGCTACCCTTCCAGAGCACCTTAGTTCACCCCGGTTTTTAGTGGGGTTCATGTTGCTGGATCTTTTCTTTTCAGTGTAATGTTTTGTAGATCATTGTTTGTCCTTTTGTATGTTTTTTTCTGATGGCCATTGCATTGTCTGTCCTTTGATTTACGACCTCTGATTACCCCTTGGCTTCAAACTTGTTCGTGTTCAAATACATAATTTTGTGAAATTTCAAAAGATTATTGTGACATATAAACATGGCTTTAGATAAAGGTAAAAGGTAAAATTCATTTAGGACAGATACCAACTAAATCTAGTGTAGTTTAAAAATATACAAATATAAAATTGTATAAAAACAATGTATCAAGGTTAAAATGCACTTTAAGTTGATATCCTTCCAAGGATAACCCATTAAAGCGTTTCCGCTTATTTCCAATGGGGTCCTTTAGTGTATACCACTTGTTTAATAAAAAAAAAAAAAAAAAAAATGAGTTAACAGGTCGCATGGCACAATTTTAGTTGATAACATTTTAAAAGATATGGCTGTAATTAATTTTTAAGATGTTGTTTTATTTCTGTTTTGAAAGCGTTATGGTCTTTTATTGATTTTATGTTATTTGGAAGCGAGTTCCAATCTTTAATAGCATTGAAGAAAAAAGTTGAAGAGTCCACACCTTTGATTTTTGGAACAACGAAGTTGAATTGGCTTGATCTAGTGTTATATTCATGATTTTCACTAACTTTTATAAAATTATCTTTTAAATACGTTGGACATTTGTTGTTATAGATTTTATGTGCATGTCCTAATCTTAATTGCTTTACCCTATTCTCAATATTAAGAAATCCAACACTTGATAGTTCTGGTTGGCGAACACTAGATCTTGGACCTAATTCTTTTATAAATCTAACGGTTTTGTTCTGGTCAATCTGAAGTTTGTTTTTTAAGGTCTGTGAAACACCAGCATACCACTAGGAACATGAATAGTCAAAGTGACATTGGATTAGAGCCGTTGTAAGAGTTTTGCGAGTTTCAGTTGACAAGCACCTCGCTTTACGGTACATAAATTTAAGTCTAGAATTTACCTTTTTTATTATTGAGTTAACTGTCATTTCTCCCGATAAATTTTGGTCTATGTCTATGCCTAAATATTTAAGTTTCGGTTGCGATTGAATGATATAATTGTTACACTGGATTTGAAAATTTGTTACTTTCTTCAATTTACGTTTCGGTCCAAAAATAATACATTCTGTTTTGCCTAAGTGTAAAGACAACTTATTGTCAACGAGCCAGCTGCTACAAGATTCTAGTTCCTTTCCTAATTTGTGGGAGATAACATCGGGGTCTTTATGAGAAAATATTATAGTGCTGTCGTCGGCATAAAGCAAGAGTTTGCAGTCTGATTGAATACTGATAGACATGTCGTTAACATAATACAGGAAAAGCAAAGGGCCTAAAATGCATCCCTGAGGAACTCCACAAGTAATATTAAGGAGTTCAGATTCTGTCCCATTTACATTTACAAGTTGTTTTCTTCCAGTTAAATACGATTCAAACCATTTGACTTCTTGTACTCCCATAGATCTTAATTTGTGGCATAATATTCGATGGTCCACTGTGTCAAATGCTTTTTGTAAGTCTATCATAACCATGCCTGTAAATAATCCTTTTGATGTTTGTTTTTTAATATGATCAAATAAATGTATAAGACAAGTATCAGTTGAATACGAGCTTCTAAAACCAGACTGAAATTGATATAGTAAATTATGATCGATCAAATGTGTCTCTAGTTGTTTATACACAGCTTTTTCAAGAATTTTAGAAATAATACAAAGAATGATTACTGGTCTATAGTTGCCAATTTCTAATCTACTGTTCTTTTTAAATAATGGTTTTACTCTGGCTAATTTAAGTTCGTCCGGTACTATCCCAGATGTTATTGATAGATTCACCAGATAGTTATTGGCTTAACCAGGGCGCTCGCTCCATCTTTAATGAACCTCGCTGGAATGTTATCTAATCATGTGCTCTTAAAGGAATTTAGATTGCAAAGTTCTTTGTATATAAAGTCTTTATTTACACTTGTTAATTTTAATTCGAGGTTATTATTGGTAACTTTACAGTAGAATTGTTTAAACAAGTTGGAATTAATATCGAATAATCCTGGAGCTGGTGGTAATGTGTAGAGAAGAGAAGATGCTACTGTGGTTAAAAAGGTGTTAAAATGATGAGCGATTTCTCTTAAGCTATGGCATGTTTGTCCGGCTACGTTTAAAACGATACCTGCCACATCTGTTTTTTTAGAACTATATCCTAGGGATTTCAATTGTTGCCAGAGTTTCTTTGGAGATTTTTTATTTTCCTCGATCTTGCCCGATACAAAATCTTCCTTAGCGTGTTTAATATCTCTCTGGACTTTGTTTCTGATCTTACAAAACTGTGCGTATTGGTATTTATTTTGTGTCTTTTTATACATGTGTAACAAATCGTCTCTTTTTCTGATGTTTTCTAAGATGTCGGAAGTCATCCATGGTTCAGTCTGCTGTCGTATTTTGATGTCACTATACGGTGCAACGTTATCAAGGACTGAATGAAAAAGTGATCGAAATTTTTCCCATGCTTCATTAACATTTCTACATAATTCTAATGATGACCAATCAATGGGATTTAGCTTATCATTAAAGACATCTTTATTATAATTTTTAGTTGATATTATTCTGACTAAGTTTTGTTTACAAGTGGTTACTTTTTGTGACTTTCTTGTACAAAATGTTATATAATTGTCACTTACACCTGATGAAATAACCCCAGATTGACTTATTTTATCTTCATTATTACATACAATGTGATCTATGATGGTACTTGATGTTGGTGTTACACGAGTAGGATCTTTAATAAGCTGTTTTAAATTGCACATATTTAAAATATTTTTATAGGACTTACACATGGAAGATACGCTGTTTTTAAAGCTGATATTGAAATCTCCTAGGATAATCTGTTCACAATATGGTCTTAGTTTATTTAATGTTCGTTCAAACAAATCCAAAAAATCATTCTGTTTGGGTGGTCTATAACAGGTTCCAACTATTATTGGTTTAGTTTTTGGTAAAATAATTTCTATCCAAATTGCTTCCATACCTTCTATTTTAAGATCTTGAAGAAGTGAGAAGGCCAGGTCATTTCGAATAAACATACAGATAAGACTTAAAAAGTTATGTAGATAGTCCCAGTCTTTCCAATATAAAGGTGGATTTATACTACGGGTGCGACAGCGATGCAACGAGCAATACAATTGTTGCGATGGAGAAGGAATGCTATTGCGAAATCATTGTTTTTTTTTGTTGCGTCGCTACTATCGTTTTTAGTTCGTGTTGCCTAGTTTTTGATAACATTTTTTATGATTTCAGATGGCAATTACTCAGCGACGGTAGCGATATCGATAGAAAGTTCAAATAAGTTCAACTCTGCTGCGACAGCTAGCGATGATCCTTGCGAGGAAAATTTTAGCTAGCGATGACGTGCGATGGGGTAGCGATGTTGAAAGCGACATCGCAAATCCGTCGCATCGCTGTCGCACCCGGACTATAAACCCACCTTCACTTTCTTAAAAAGATAGAATAAATTAAATCTAACTTTAGCATCTAGAGGCAAGTAAAATTATAATAAATGTGACGTCATGTCACTTTTGGTATTATGGTGAGTCTTCCAAAGTGGCCCCTTTATTTCAACAAACAAGAAGTGAGAAACTCTAGATAGGAATGAATCTGACCTCTAGTTAGCTGATGTATATTACTATCACGTTCAAATATTTGAATTAAGACTATAACGTTAGTGTTGTCGAAACAACGGATGTTTCTTACCAAAAGCTTCGATCTTGTTGAAAATTAAACTTTGTATGAAAATAAAAGCTGTGAAATACCATTTCATTTCGACTTTTGATCTACAAAGAAAAAAAAAAGGAACGAAAAGTATTATCACAAATTATTCGAAATATGTTATAGTGTCAGGTAACTAAAACAATCTTCGTATAACAGGATACAAGTATGACAGTATAATATTTTCAGTAAACCAACAGATTTCAATATATTATTATTATCATATATATTTTGCAATTCACGAAATTTGAATGTATTTTTCTACATTTGTGGATGATGAATTTCTAAAATTATTTACGTGTATTTGTCATGATAGGAAATGTTTGATTTATTAAAATTAGCAGTGAATATGATGAAACTGTCGAGAAATATTCAAATGATGACATCTTCTATATTTGTCACAATAGGCGACTTAATATTGAGTTGCCATGATATCGATTTGACAAAACTTGATGCAAAAGTCTGCGACAACCTAACTAAAATTTTGCTCATATGGTTCTTGGAATGACCACTTTAAAATATCAAATCTCTCCGTCAACTTATAACGTATAACAGTCTGTCTGCAAATTATCAACATTGTACTTCTGTAGACTTATAGACTACTGTGCGGGTGATACCCTCGAGAATTAAAGTAAAAGTCCATCGGTAGAGATATCGATACATTGATAGTAATAAACATGTACATATCTACTTTAGTGTACGCCTTTCTAGAATAACCTTCACCAGGTACACCCGCAGTCGGAAATTTGGAGGAGCCAAATAATTCATAATTCTTTGAGAGCAACAACTCCAAAGGACATAAACATGATTACTGCCTGGTAGAAATTAAGGTTTTAATAAGAATTGCATTACTTGGGAAATTAAAATAATATATATATTTGATAAATCATGTCAGTGCCGATACTCTGACTACTGAGCTGATGATAGCCTCGGGGACTAAATATCCACCAACAGAGGTATAGACCAAGTGCTACAATTTGTAGTAGAAAGCTTGTACATTTTTTTTATCTTATTTAGCACACTGCACTAGTCTCTGGAGTAACCTTCATCCGTACCGACAGTCAAAATATTAGAAATACAACATTTTGGTCTTTTTTCAGTCAATATAGAAAGCATTGGGTAAGGTGGTAACATATTGCGTACTTGATTGGATATAAATCTGGTTCCAATGACGAATCATTTCTTTTTACTGTTATTATTATTCGTTGTATTACACCATCTCTGAAGGGAAGAAAGACAGGTTAGTGTCTTGAGCTCTTAATAATTTAATTTAAACTACAGTAATTTGGCAACTATTAGACTATGTTTTGGGAACTGAATTATTTAATTGACAATGGGACTTGATTCCCGTCTAGGATCTGAGAAAAAGTTGGATGCATGATATTTATTTTTCTAATGAAAAACAGTACAGAACGCCAACCCATTTATATACCTAGGCCTCCGTGACAATCGAGTGCAATCATTTGTAGTAAGTAAACAATATTGAACAAATTGAGGGTGTACAGGAGAGAAAAAATATAAACAAAGTCGAATACTGCGGAAAAATACGGTAACGGCAACGGTCAGAGAAATGAAAATAGAAAGACATCGAAGGCACCACAAATATCAGAAGTACTAAAGTAGGGATGTGTTGTATGGACAAAATGAAACAATTTATTCTAATTCAGTACTAAGTAATATCCTTCAACTGTTGTCCAAAATGGACACAAGATTGAACAGTATTGGGAAAAAAGTAACAAAATCAGTTGATGAACTAGACGAGACCAAAACATCAAATAAGTCTGTAACACAGAAAGTATCCTACAGTCGAAAGGGAGGTAACAAATTGAAACAACAGTACACAGAAATTGATTTGATTTATTGATTGATTTTAGGTGTGTAACGCCACTTTCAGCAATATTTCAGCTATATCATGGCGACCAATTTTAGTGGTGGAAGAAGCCGGTGTACCCGGAGGGAACAACTGACCATGGGCAAGCAACTGGTAACCTTAATCACATGCGACTGCGAGTCGAGTTCACCCTTTTTGTAATTTACAAAGCCAGGGCCGAACCCGCGCCGTATTGGTGATATGCTTGTATGAGTTGTTAGGTAATCCAACAATGAGTTTCAGTGGTGGAAGAAGCGTGAGTACCCGGCGAAACCACCGACCATGAGCAAGCAAATGGTAAACTTAATCACATGCGACTGCGAGTCGAGTGTACCCTTTTTTGTAATTTACAAAGGCGGTAGCGAACCCATGCCGTATTGGTGATATGCTTGTATGAGTTGTTAGGTATTGAAACTCAATTCCAACCTAACTCATTGCGCCAACCTGGTCCCAACAGAAACTGAAGTAATACTCAAGGAATCAGTAACTTATTAGACGAAACAAAAGAAGCATACAAGGAGAACGAAACCGAAATAATGAAGGTGAAAAGAGAAACTATTGCCGTTAAAGCAAAGTTGTAAGAGATAGAAACTGCTATTAGAATGCATAAGAACGAGAGAGAGGAAATGAATGAATCATTATTGGACCTAAAGTGTAGATCGATGAAATACAATCTGGTATTTACTGGTTTCAGGAAACACCATATGAGAATACAGAAGAAAAGCTACGTGGTTTCTTAGGACAAGAACTCGGAATCGAACATTGGATATAATTCGGTAACGTTCACCGATTTGATCCGAGAAAACCAGTGAATGAAAACAAGCGGAAAAAGGGTTATCCGATCTACAGACTGATTGTCGTTCGCTTTATCTATCACATGGATTTGGCATATGTCCTATAAAATGCGTAAAAACTGAAGGGGAAACCGCTTGGAATTAACCAACAGTTCCCGCTAGAAGTTGACAACAAGCGGAAACAACTACATTCAGTGATGAAAAAAACCCGAAGTAATGGCCACTTTACAGGGATGGTGCGTGACAAACTTTATATAGACATTAATCTGTATACTCCAAAAAGCGAAGTGATGGAGGACACAAATGTAATGGAAGTTGCAGTGGAAGACCAGCCGTGCAGAAACCCCATTCGTATCGACTAACCGGTAAACGTCCACGGGTCAGCTCTACCCCAGATAGCTGTTATTTAGGAAAACCTAAGGACAAGTAACGATGATAATAATGTGCTAACTATCTCCTCTGATGAACTAAATTCTCCACGGACGAAAGATTTAAATAACAGTAAAGTGTTTGTACAATTGATAGTTGTTTTGAAAACTTGTTATTTATGCTTAAATGCTTGCAAAGATAATGTAGATAATGTTAGAATACTTACGCTCAATTGTTGTGGAATTAAAACAAAACTTTACTACCCAGAATTTATTGAAATGATCAATGGTTTTGATATTCTACATTTAGTTGAAACCAAAACTGATGATTGTGATATTACAAATATCCCACCAGAAAATTATAAATATGCGTCGATTGATGCTTTAAGTGAAATTGAAAATGAGTTTCAAAACAATTATAAATATTTTTGTCTACATGGTGATTTTAATAGCAGGACTTCAAAAGAACCCGATTTTATTGATTTTGAAAGAGAATCGGGTAACGATGAGAATGTTGAACATTTATTTATGGATACAAGTAATGTATATATGTTGAAAGAATTAGGTATTCCCCTAAGACGGGCTAATGAAGATAAGGTTATAAACCAGTATGCTAGAAAATTGTTTGATGTTTGTAAATATAATGATGTGTTCATTTTAAATGGTAGAATAGGTGAGGACAAAGATATTGGTAAATTTACATGTAAAAATGTTAGTGTTGTAGACTATACCATTACATCTCCAGAGTACTTAAAGCATATTACTAATTTACAAGTGTTAGAATTTAGTAAACTTCTTTCAGATGTCCATTGCCCAATATAATTTTGTATAGATAATGTTAAACAATATTCATGTATGAGGTAATCACCAAACATTATAGGTGACGATAACGTATATAAAAAAAACCACGCAGGTGGGAAAATTCTGAAAATGTCCTTTTTCTTGAAAATCTAGACCTAGAGCTTATGAATGACTTAGATAATTCTGTGAATAGTCTCAGTCCGGAAAATTGTTCACAAGCCGAACTTGATAATTGTGTTGAAAAGTTCAGTAAACCTTTTACAACTTCAGCTATGACAACTTTTGGAATGAAGGGATCGAGAAACATAACAGAGTAAAAGAGTAAAGAAAGTGTATCTAAAAAGCCATGGTCCGGATTAGACTGTAAATATGCTAGACAAAATTATAGAAAATAATTATAAAAAAAGTAAACATAAGAGAAATAAAACAGAATCTTCAAAATTAGAAATGAAGAAGGCAGAAAAAAGTATAAAACGCTGCTGGAAATAAGTATCGTTCATCATAGGAAAGAAACGAGACAAAAGATGAAGGAATTAAGGTAGAACAATAGTAAAGAATATTGGAAAATATTGAATTCAGGTTGTCGTAAGAAGCAGCCAAATATTTCTATTAGCTCACTTTTTGACTTTTTCAAAAAAATTAGATGAACCTCCTCATAACATGGATAATGATCATGATCTCCTGGATATAGAACTTCATTTTATAAATACCCCAAATATTGAAATGAATACAGAAATTACCGCAGATGAGATATAAAAGTATATCAAAGATTTAAAACCCCAGAAGGCAAGTGGCGGTGATAATATAATAAATGAACATATAAAATCATCAGCACATTTGCTGATACCAATCTATGCTAAATTGTTTAATTTTATATTCGATTCAAGTAAAGTACCGGGTACATGGCAATCAGGAAATAGTATCCCCATATTCAAAAACAAGGGGAAATCTGATGATCCTAAAAATTATAGACCAATTTCGATTTTGAGCTGGCTAGGGAAACTGTTTACCTCTATGCTTAATAAAAGATTGAATGTTTACTGAGACGAATTTTTGTTGATCAACAAAAGCCAAGTAGGTCTTAGACATGGATATTCAACCAATGATGATATATTGTCATTGTACTCATTCTTTGAACTTTTAACCTTGAAAAAGAAAAAAAAATGTTCTGTGTATTCATAGATTTTGAAAAAAGCTTTCGATACTGTTTGGAGAGAGGGTTTAAGGTGTAAATTAATCATGAATCATATTAATGGTAAAATGCACAATTCGAAATCTAGAATTACGTATGATAATGAATTTTCCGAATTTTTACATGTGGGAACGGAGTCAGACAAGGAGTTTCCTATTTCCTTTCTTATTTTCTTTATACTTAAATGATTTGGAAACATTTTTAGAACATAGTAATACAACTGGTTTGAAAACTGTATCTGATGAATTAGAACAATATCTTGGTTATTATGCTAAATTATTTGTGATTATGTATGCTATTAAATGATACTGCTCTTTTGGCAAAATCTCCAAGTAATTTACAAAATAGGTTGGATCTATTCCAGGAATACTGCATCAAATGGAAACTTAAAGTAACTATAAACAAAACAAAAATTATGATTTTTTCCAATGGAAGATTGCCAACAAACATTCATTTTAAGTATGAGGATAAGGAATTCGAGGTTGTATAAGATTTTTTGTATCTTGGGATAAAAATCAGCAGGTCAGGGTCATTTAGTAATCCTAAAAAAGAACTGGTGAACAGGGGAACTAAAGCTATGTATGAATTACCAAAAAGGGGCATATTTCATAATTTATATATACAATGTCAATTAGAACTATTTGACAGTATGGTCAAGCCAATAATACTTTATGGGTGTGAAACTTGGGGATTTGGAAATAACGAAATTATTGAAAGGCTACATTTGAAATTATGGAAGCTACTTCTGCATCTAAAAACTTCAACTCCCGACTATATGGTCTATGGTGAACTAGGAAGAAATTCCATCAGAATTAATATTAAAGTTAGAATGATAAATTTCTGCTGTAAAATTATTATGGGGAAACATTTCTCACATATGTTATAAATTACTTTATAAATAACAATAATTTTATAAGAGATGGATTATGAATAAACAATATCAAGGATATGGGTGGTGTATCATATATATGGCTATACCAGAATTGTATATAAGAAAAATGGTTGGGTAATGATGTTAAGATGAATTTAATAGATCAATTTAAACAGACTTGGAGTACATCTGTAGATAATTCACCTAAGGCTTTGAATTATAGATTATACTAAAAGGGGATATCATTTGAACATTATTTGGAAATTTTGAAGGATAAGGACTTATTCTTACTTTGTCGTTTCCGTATCTCTAAGCACATACTTCCTATTGAAATCTGTCGGCGGCAAAACATAAATCGAGAGAATAGAGTATGTATTTTGTGTCAGGGTATGGAGTCGGGAGACGAGTTTCATTATTGGTTCAAATGCACTGAATTTATACATGACAGAGCCAGGTTGATTCCCCAAAAATACAGATGTAGTCCAAATACTGTAAAATATTGTGCCTTGATGTGTTCAAATTCTGTGGTTGAATTATGTAAATTCATTAGAATAGCTAAGAGTAAAGTATGTCCTTCGGTAGCTATTGAATTGCTATTGATTTGTTTACTTCCTTTCGGAAATTGATGTAAATATGTTTGTATTTGTGATACTGATCTCTTTACCATGTAACATTGCTATGAGAAATAAAGATATACTATTGATTATATCTCATCTGTATCGTGGCGTGTAATTAACATTAAAATTAAACAATGAAATATGACTTACGACATTACATATATAAATCTAAATACGTCTTTTAGAAATTGATACATGCCCTAGTTTGAATGAAATATTGAAAGCAATGAACATTAACCATACCCGAAGTGAGCAGTTATACGATCCTTAAACTGCCGAACTGTTTTGCCTTGTGGAAAATAAGCGTATATAGGGTCGACACATGTAAGTAGCTGTTAACATAAGATTGCATGAATATGGTTATGGACACGAACAAGTTAAATAAAGGGAAAAGAGATGAAATAATAAAGTAACTGTATTGAACATAAATATGTAAGCAGAAAGTTAAAAAGGTAACAATTCCGTGCCACGAGCCCCTGTGGTATTCGATTTTAATTTTGTTTTCTCCCAAAGATTTTTAAATTATTTATCTTTCAAACATCTTGACTATGAGTGTACCTTATGAATGTGTATTATATTGGATGCTTACGGTTTTTGTTTACTACCACTGGGTCGATATCTCTGCTGATGGATTGTTACTACCCAAGGATATCATCCGACCAGTAGTCAATGCTTCGCCACTTGCATGAAAGGGTATATTAGATATATATATCATTGAAATGTTCAGTTCCTACATAATGTAATAATTACTAAAACTAAAGTTCTCCTCCTTCAGGAATAGATCACAGTAGCCGAATTTGACCCTTTGGTTTCCTTGCTCCCAAAACCTTTTAAGTTATTTTTACTTTGCAATATTTTGAGTTTGAGCGTTTGAGTTTATGTTTACAAAATAACACGACACGAATAATTATGTGATAAAGTTTGTCAGTCGCTTGTGTTAAGTCGGTGGTTTTCTCCGGGTACTCAAGTTTCCTCCACAAATAAAACTGACCGTCATGATAAAACTGAAATATTGTTGAAAGTGGCGTTAAACACCATAACCCTAACCCTTACCCACAGCACGAATAAAAATGACAAACTGATAATAGTTTTTTTTATGTAGAAATCGTACCTGACATCATACGCTACTTACTAACATCACACAATTTTACCATTCCTAGCTATAGTTTATATCTAAATTTTAGTTTATTCCCATCTACACTTCGTGCCTGGAACACCTTAGCTTTAGAGAATAGAAATGCCCCCAGTTATACTAGCTTTGAAAGGCAACTAGTATACAAATCCTTAATTTCAGTTTGGTATTCTACCGGTGTGCGAAAATGGAACATTATTCACACTAAATTACGTTATAATTATAATATTCTTAACTACGATTTATTCAGATTTAATTTAAAGGACAATGCTGGTTGTGCTTGTGGTTTTGAGTGCGAAAATGTATTTCACTGTTTTCTTGAATGTCCAATTAATGAACACATCAGAAATACTATATTTTTAATACGTCAAATTTACGGAGCTATAGATAAAGATATAATTTTATATGGAAATGAAAACTTAACTGAAGAACAAAATGTTGATATTTTTATAACAGCTCAAACGTTCATACGTAATAGTCATAGGTTTCACTAGTTCTTTTTCCCCTCTTTTCTTTGTAAAATATATTTTGTCTTTATTGTAAAAGGTTAATTTCACTTATAAATTGTTCTAATATTTATTTTCATTGAGTTTTGCCATGTAGTATGCTTGTAAATTGTAGGGAGAGGATGTTTATAATGTTTTTATGACTTGCGCCCAATCCCATTGCTTATATTAGAGCAATAAAATATGTTTATTTAAAAAACAAATTAATTCACACAATTAACATGTAATATGGCAGCATGAACTTACAAGAAAACGAAAACTTGAAGCAATATAAGTAAGAATTCTGAACACACCATATTACTGAAAAACACCCAACAGTAATCATTGACTATCCATTAATGTCATGTTGATTCCCCCAGTACATAACATGAGCTTTACCATATTTATCTATATTTCATTTTTTCATCCTTTGGTATCTTTTTTCTTTCTTATTTTCTTTTTTTTCTTCTTTTAATCAAGGGGTCCTACGTTAGTTTTGAATTTTGATGTAAACCAAAATATAATAATATTCATACTATGTATAAAACAATGAAAGGGTTATTTCCGAGTAAGCCAAATTAGGTTTAATGTTCCAATTCTACCAGAATATACCATATTTAGCATATACATATATATATTTGTGAAGCAGTGATGTAATATTTTAGTTACTTTTTCTATAACTTACCTGTTTGCTGTCAATATTTCTAAATTTCCCACAAATAAATAGCACTAACTACAACTTGCATTTAATATAATTTCTAGAAAAAAAAATGCAAAAGTCTTCTCTATTTCAAGTACAAGATCGTATACAGTGACTAATGATATAAGTAGGTAAGAAGGAAACATAATTCAGATGAGATGATGTTCTTTAAGAGGAAATATTAGACTCTAATCATTCATTTAACTTCCCGAGGCAAGGGTCACGTATCTTCAAAGTGTCTGTAGGACCCTTGCCATGAAACCTTTTGATGTCAATTATATTTAACATTTTACTGGAATTATAATTTGTAACCATGGATAACGACATATGCACAGGTGAATTTGTTATCAAATGTTTTCTATGATAATTTATGCAACACAAATGTTCTACGCTTACATTTTATGAAAATGTATAAACATGGATATTACAAGTAATAAACTGAAAAACAAGAGATACGACAATATCGGAACAGTTCTTAATTCTAACAGAAAGACAAGATATACCACACTGTCGGAACAGTTCCAAAATCTAACAGATAGACAATAGATACCACACTGTCGGAACAGTACCAAAATCTAACAGAAAAACTAGATATACCAAATTGTCGGAACAGTTCCAAAATCTCACAGAACAACAGGAGATACCACACTGTCGGGACAGTTCTAAATTCTAACCGAAAAACAAGAGATATCACACTGTCGGAAGAGTTCCAAAATCTAACAGAAAATCAAGAGATACGCACTGTCGGAACAGTTACAAAATCTAACAGAAAAACAAGATATACCACACTGTCGGAACAGTTCTAAAATCTAACAGAACAAGTGATTACCACACTGTCTGAATAGTTTTAAAATCTAACCAAAAACAAGAGATACCACACTGTCGGAACAATTCTAAAATCTAACAGAAGAACAAGAGATATCGCACTGTCGGAAGAGTTCCAAAATCTAACAGAAAAGCAAGATATACCACACTGTCGGAACAGTTCTAAAATCTAACAGAACAAGAGATACCACAATGTCGGGACAGTTTCAAAATCTAACCGAAAATCAAGAGGTACCACACTGTCGGAACAGTTCTAAAATATAACAGAACAGCAAGAGATACCACACTGTCGGAACAGTTCCAAAATCTAACAGAAAAAACAAAAGATATACCACTGTCGGAAGAGTTCCAAAATCTAACAGAAGAACAAGAGATACCACAATATCGGACTAGTGCCACAATCTAACAGAAAAACAAGAGATACCACACTGTCTGAACAGTTCCAAAATCTAACAAAAAAAACAAGATATACCATACTGTCGGAACAGTTCTAAAATCTAACAGACAGACAAGAGATACCACACTGTCGGAACAGTTTCAAAATCTAATCGAAAAACAAGAGATACCAAACTGTCGGAACAGTTCCAAAATCTAGCAGAACAACAAGAGATACCACACTGTCGGAACAATTCCACAATCTAACCGAAAAACCAGAGATATCACACTGTCGGAACAGTTCCAAAATCTAACAAAAAAAAAAGATATACCATACTGTCGGAACAGTTCTAAAATCTAACAGACAGACAAGAAGTACCACACTGTCGGAACAGTTTCAAAATCTAATCGAAAAACAAGAGATACAACACTGTCGGAACAGTTCCAAAATCTAACAGACAGACAAGAGATACCACACTGTCGGAACAGTTTTAAAATCTAACAGACAGACAAGAGATACCACACTGTCGAAACAGTTCCAAAATCTAACAGACAGACAAGAGATACCACTCTGTCGGAACAGTTCCAAAATCTAACAGAACAATCGTAGAAATCGCAAAATTGATATTCGGTCAAACCAACCACTGGTCGGGAGAGGAAGCTAAACAGTTCGTTAGAGCATAACACTTCAAAGAATTAACATGGACAATTGACTGATTCTCCATACCTACCATCCTTTCTAACAAATGTTTCCTTTTAGACAAAGCGGTACTAATTGTAGGGCTACCATCAAATGAGTCTCCAGTCTACCCTGCAACAGAGATTACTCCCGGTTTAAATCCCGATTCGGATCTGTATTAATTGAACTACTCACTTGACCTCTACCAAATCATTTGTATCTAGATCTTCCTCATCCTTTTCGTCCTTGATATATATTAAATCTACCTCAAAATAAACCTCTATTATCATTCCCATAGTTACCTGCACTTTGGTGTTTACTTTGATTATCATAATGCTTACTTTCTTTAACTTTCTTTATCTCACCTTCATAATTATCAAAGTCATTTATTCAGAAGTTCGAGTGTCTTTAAAAGTTCACTCATATCTGAAACTGCGGAAACTGGTTGATGTGTTGCTGCGCTTTCAGGTTTTGAAGCACCTGGAATCTCAAGCTCAAGTTCAACATTAATAATGATATCATATGTATACCTTTTAGCACTCTTCAATTCTTGATCCCTTAAACCATACCAAAACTTGGCTCTAGGCATATCATTCCTCACTTCTGGGTTTAAAATACCTGTCGCATAATCTTTCTGCACTATAGACTCTAATTTCATGCCGTAATCGGCGACGGACTGACCATTCATCTGTTTCTCAGCGTAGAAACTCAGCAAAAGTGTATCATTAGAATATACATTACCGTATATGCCTTCAAATCTATCAAAAATATGAATGGGCGAGCAGACCTTTTAAGGAAATTATCATACACTGTACGATAATCAATGCCGGTAACAGATGTTCTCTAAGTAAACACTTAGCTTCGAATTTCCAGACATCAAACGATGTTTCACTCTTAGCTTCACCTGAGAAATTCGGTAAACGTGGTCTTTAATAAAGGGGAGTATTATCAGCCATGTCAAGGGTTTTACTACCTAAATTGAAACTAACTTTAGGTTTATCGTCATTTATGCCTGAATAATCGTGGAAATACTTTCTCAAGGGAGTAGGAGGTGGAGGTATAGGTTGAAGTTTCTCACAAACCTCTCTTGGTGTGGCAGTGTTATACCCAGTAGGAAACTGTTTAAAAACAGAATTCTCCTTCTTAACTGGGAGTTTACTATGAGACAACAACTCATATGCTTCACGAGTGAGTATTTTATATTTGCCTTCCTGAGACAAAATTTAAATCATTTTTGTCATATCAGCCTCTGAAACTTTCGTACCTGCCTCGTCACCTTCGACATTTTGTGGGTCAGATTACCCAGCGGTTTATCACGGAACACACTCAGAGTAAAATATTTTAGTACAAATAATAAACGACAAAACAACAAGTAAACACCAAGTAAACAACAAAGACAAATGATTCACAAGTCAATTAAGGTAAATACAGATGATTATGATGTCAACTCACCGTCAACAGAATAAGAAATACATTCGTGTTCAGTGCAGAGTTAGTTAATCAGGCCGAACAAGTAAACAGCTGAAAAATATATGTACTAAAGATGAAATATCGTACCAAAACCCAAAAAATATTCAACACAATAAATATAAAAGTAAAGTCAAGTAAATAATTAAATTGTCTTCAAATTAATAAACTATTTCAATATTATTATAAAGTTACAATTAATCACTTTATTATAAATAGTCTGAGCTCAACACACTTGTTGACATCATCATCTGTCGAGTTGACCGCGATATGTGTAATTACAAAAAAACAATACACAACTAATACACAATGGTTCACATCGGTACGTTACAAATAACCACAATTCACACCGAATAAATATATATTTTCCTCATGTTGTCGGTGTATAAATCATCCACTAAATTAACTATAAATTCTGACGGCTGCAAATTATGAACTATCTACAGTCTAGAAAGACATTATGTTCCACACTTATACAATGTCATTTTGACTACACGTGCTCATGCTGGAATGAAGGTTTAACTAAACAAATGAAAAATAAACTTCATATAGTTCAGAATAAGGTAGTAAGATTTATTCTAGGATTACATCACAGAAAAAGTATTTCCTATATAGAATTTGAAAAACTTGGATTCTTAAATATTAGTAATAGAGTCAAACAACTAAGACTTAATCATGTATATAATATTTTCAATAATAAATGTCCAGATTATATGCATGAAAATTTTACCCAAAAATTATCATCTCATAGTACAAGATCTAGTAGTATGAATTATAGCATACCCTCTATAAAAGGGTGCGAGTCCACCACATTTTATTATAGTGGTATTAAAGATTGGTACTCGTTACCAGAGTCAGTCAAAAACTGTAATAATAAAAACATATTCAAGACTAATGTTAAAAAATATTTAATGGAAAAACTAAAAAACAGCTACCAAAGTGAGTTTATTTTCTATTAAATTAAATTATAAGTCTTATTTCATATCTGTGATAAAAAGAAATGAATATTGATATTTCTTATTTTTAATATTTCTCAATTATGGAACAATGAAGTGTAATAAGGGTAAGGACCCCACTGGAAATACGTTTAATTTTAAGCTTTTGTGGGTTATCCTTGGGTGCTAGGCATTTCCGGTTCGCTTGACTCAATATTTTCTACATTATATTATCCTTTATTATTTATTTAATTTTTTATTTTTATTATTATTTTCTTTTTATTTATTTTATTTTTTTTAACCGATGTAATACTCTATTACAGTCATGTCATTGTCTGTCTCTGAAATACTTGAATTTATTTAAATACCGTATGTATTGTATTGTGTCAAATTACATGTATGCCTTGTATGTACCTGAATAAATATTATTATTATTATAATTATTACAATATTCATTACCAATATGCCTTTAACTAAAATTCACTTCACTTGGGCAGCGCTGCATAAATTATGGGAGATCACCATTTCGTCTTGACGAAACTAGTAAAGGCTGCTTTCCAAATTACGACAAATACAGGAAGATTCCTGTTCTCCGGCAATATTAGTTGTAGAAAAAACAACATGTGTGGGTGGCACCAATATTACAATATATCATCTCGTTGGAGCCTCTATTTGTCACAGATAAATTGACAATATAACCATTTAACTATGGAACTGAGGGCTTTGATGGTACCTCTATCCAAACCAACCGGGTAAGTCATCAACAAAAACAAGATTCTACTGTAAATATATTTAATACTCAACTGTACACATTTATAACAACATTAGGAACAATACAAATTCATTCAAAAATGGAAAAAATGACGACAGGAATATAAAAGCAATAAATATGACCATGACAAATTATATGATTTACGGACTTACTGCATTAAACTTATGCACTGAATTTAATATAATAAACTTTTGAATAAATAAATCAAAACACTAAATCTAAATGATTCGTTTATAACTGTATTGCAAAAATTTAAATACTTGTAAAAATATTGCATTCATTGTTAGGCGTCTGTCTTTTCCGAGGACCTGGTAGTTAATGAAGAAATATAACAATCCTGGCGCGCAAGTTTTCCTGGGTTTGTTCTATTAGTTTTCGTGCCAAACATGCACTTTAAAGTGTTAGTATAGTCGTCATTCACTGTCATACGTCATGATGAATATGATAGAACAATGAATGAATGAATGAAACAAATATAATCTAAACATTTTAATAAAATAACTATTACGGTGACATATTCCCCCTCCAAAAATAATATTCAGTCTCTGAATCCATAGAAATAAAAAAAGAAATCAACATCCACCAATTAATGCAAGCGATAATATCTTTATGTACAATTATATATTCAAATTATGTTCGTTTATATCAATGGTGGTTTCTAAATGACGTGTCCATGCCGCACTCAGTGCATGGGTAGGATGTATCCCATCTAACAATCTTGCATAAATGTAACGAGTTGTCTTACCATTTCTCTTATGAACATAAGAATGCAAGAATGGAGATACGACCCAATTTTCCAGGTTTTTATGAATGATATAGCTATTTACTGTGTACAGGATATAATTTAGCTGTTCCTGCATAGTAGGATATTCTGTTTCATGCTTCAAATGAACAGTTTTACCAACACATTTCCTATGGGAGTTCCATTTTTTTAAACTGATGGTTGTTATTGTACCAAGAACAACTTCACATCATATATTTCCCATTCGTTTCTCAACATCTGATATAGCGTTTTGTACATGTACATCTTTCTCTAAGTTGAGATAAGATTCCTCGTACTTTCCCTTCTTGTCTCCAGTTAAAGTACATATATCTGGGATTCCAGCAATATAATACACTATTTTAGGATCAATGCTATTACGTAGTTGTTTTCGGCCAAATAACAAAGTTTGGTATATGTTCCACCTGGCCGAATGTTAACTTGCTTACACTTCACCTGATTCATGCTACGACCACGACTTGATCCAAAAATGTAAGAATGTGCATACATACCTGTAATGTAAAATAAAACTTATATATGTGTACTATATTATAAAATACAAAAATTAAACAAGTTTGGTCGGCGATCTAATACACCCAGGTGGCATTTATCTCTGTGTGTATACTTTAATTATCGAACAAAAGAGTTAAACATATATTCATGTCCCTACATCTAAAAATATATATAATCACCATAACGATCTGGCGTCTTTGTATGTCTACCAGTACGACGTACAACTGTCTCACGTCTGTTCTATTGGACTCTGAATACTATTTATCAGATTGTCAACCTCATCACTTACCTCATTCTCATTTTTAACTTCAAACAATCCTTCATCATGTTGATGACTCCTAAGTGAGTCGTCATTACGACTACTAGACCCAGTCGCGTGCTCAGAAACAATATCGTCAGTGTCATTACTTACTCCAAGACTCCTTGAATGATTAGACATTTCTAATATCGACTCAGATATTGCTGACCCAATAGGACTGAAGACGTCAGCAAATGCGTTTAATGACTTTTGCGCTGAAATTTTATGAGGGGTTGGAACCACGTGTGTAACAATATCATCATCAGACTCATCAGAAAAATGGTTACGACTAACACCACATGTGTAACAATATCATCATCAGACTCATCAGAAAGTTGGTTACCACTAAAACCACATGTGTAGCAATATCATTATCAGACTCATAAAAAAGTTGGCTACCACTAACACCACGTGTGTAACAATATCATCATCATAATCAGATTCATCAAAAAGTTGGTTACGACTAACACCGCATGTGTAACAATGTCATCATCAGACTCATTAGAAAGTTGGCTACCACTAACAGCCCATGTGTAACAATAACATCATCAGACTCATCAGAAAGATGGTTACGACTAACACCACATGTGTAACAATATCATCATCAGATTCATCAGAATGTTGGTTACCACTAACACCACATGTGTAACAATATCATCATCAGACTCATCAGAAAGTTGGTTACCACTAACACCACATGTGTAACAATATCATCATCAGACTGTTCAGAAAGTTGGCTACCACTAACACCACATATGTGTAACAATATCAGCATCAGAATCATCAGAAACTTGGCTACCACTAACACCACATGTGTAACAATATCATCATCAGAATCATCAGAAAGTTGGCTACCACTAACACGATCTGCTTCTGTCTTTATAGTTTTTGCTATTGGTTCCTTATTGTGTGCTATGTCCGAAATTTTAGTGCAGCACTTAATTGGATTTAACGATGTCCTAATCTGATGTACCAATTCTTTTGTTAGTAAAGAATAAATCGGAAGTAGTAGTTAAGGATTGATCTCAATTTTTTTCGGTTCATGAAGAAATAAACTCAAAAATGTGGTACACACTGTGTAACCCGCGAAGCGTGTTACCCAAGGGTGTGTACCACATTTTTGAGTTTATTTCGAATGAACCGAACAAAAAATTGTGATATATCCAAATAAATTAATTCATAATTATTTTTTTTCTTGTCCTAAAGATATTTTGACGGATAATAATTGCTTAAAAAGAATTAAGATTAAAATGTTCCCAATTGAGACCCGAACATGTGAATTCCGGTCAACAATTTGGTTTATGGAAAATAACATAAACTTTTTATCTAATCAAAATCACTTACACACATCAAATTAATTTATGTTTCTATGAACTGTTTTGGTTTTCAATTTTCCCTTTCCATACTCCGTTCTAATTACATATACTGGAATGAGGTCGTCAGGTTAAGAATCAATAACGCATGGTTCTCTATTCCAACGGTTTGCTAGAGTTTGCTTACCTCTTATATAAATGTTTTTAAGCAGAACCCTATCACCTAGTTTCAAGACTGAATTTCTTACTTTCAAATCATACCTTGTTTTATGCCTTTTACTTGCTTTTTCAGCAGTATAGAAGCTGTTTTGTATCCAAACTGTAATATCTTCTCTAATTGTCGACCGTATGATTCATGACTTTTACCTTGAGCTAACTCTGTGTTTACTCCTAAGAGAGCATCAATGCTAAGACGAGGATGCCAGACAAACATTAAAAAATGTGGACTGCAAGTTGTACTCTCATGCCTAGTAGCGTTATGCGCATATACCAAAGGAGCTACATAAATTTTCCAATTTACCTTCTGTTCATCATTCAAAGTTCCTAGCATGCCTAACAAAGTAAAGTTAAACCTCTCAAACTGACCAATTACATCAGGATGAGCTGGAGTCGTTCTAGACTTCTTACAACCATCAATCTTACACAATTCGTTACTAACTGTAGACTCAAAATTCCTACCTTGATCGTTATGTATACGCGCTGGAAACGAGTATTGTTGAATGAATGACCCCCATAAACATCTGGCAGTAGTCTGAGCTGTCTGATTCCTGGTAGGAATTGCCTGAACATAGCGTGTAAAGTTACCAGAATGTAGATAACTGTATTGTATTTGAAAATTTCACGGCATCAATTGTTGATTTAATGGTGTAATATTCACGGTATCAATTCCACGATTTAAATAGCATGAGATATTTTTTTTTTTGAATTTTAGCTGGTTACCGCTTACGTCATCTTGTCAATAATGCAGCAATACACATCTAGATACACATAATTACATTAGAATGGAAATAACTGTATTGTATTTGAAAATTTCATGACATCAATTGGAGATTCAATGGTCGGAAATATTCGTTTACTGGCTCCGCTATCGCTCGCCAGTAAACTCAATTTGCGACCTTCAAATTTCCAATTGATGCAGTGAAATTTTCAAATACAATACAGTTATCTCCTAATTCTTAGCTAGAAGTGCTTGACTGACCCTGTAATTGTACTGCCCATGATCATGATTAATCAAAATGAAAAACAAAATAATACCGTAACAATTCTAAAACAAATATCAAAATCACAGAAAGAGGCAAAATGGATACCAAGAACACATTAATACATGATATATTGTGTGTGGTCTTTGCAGTGGAAATGAATCTGTGCAGATGTTTGAAATTCTTTGCTTATGTCTATATTATCTTTTGGGATGTAGTTATCAAGAGCATTACATAGTTTAAGCATATTTTATTAATTAATTCAACATAGCATTATACTATTGAACTATATATGATATATAATACAAGATAATTAATAGGATTGGGAAACAAGTTACATTAATATTCGCAATATGCACAACTGTAAAAATATAAATTGAACATTCATATAGCTTGATTCATCATCACCTGTTAACAATGCACCTTGGTTGTAACATGCACAGAGTCAGAAACTTACATAATAAAAATCATCACACCCAAAGAAACAGGGAAAATATACTTATATTAGATATATAAACAATTATGCAACACAATAAAATTAGTATGCATTCAATAAACTATATTTCCAATACACCAAACAGTAATATCAGTATGATATCCACTTGCCTTGTTTTGTATGACAATACAATATGTTTAAAGTAAAGTATGATCAAGACATTGATTCGTTCTTTACAATAAGATGGGAGTGTTATCTAATGGGAAGACAGAGAAAATGAAAAATAAAAACTGTTAAGAATAAAAGGGGCAAAATTTCACATAATTAGATGAAATAACGATCTTGAATTTGTTTCATTGTCTATTGTGTACATAGAGTCTATGTATTGAGTACCGTCGTATTAATGTCTTAACAGCTAGAGAACATCGAAGGGGCAATAAAAAAGGGCAATCCAGAAATACTGGCAAAATAGGGTACACAAGACGAAGAGAAAACACAACACAATATATGATGGACACCACTATATGGAAATAAACACAGATAACGTAGATAAGACATGAGCCCCCCTACAAACAACCGGGAGAAAAGACTAACCGATCATCGTTTTATACGGAAATCGTAACGGACATCAAAACACAGAACTCAGAACGTAAATACATATAACAAGATAACACAAAAAAGTATTATATGGATCAAGCTTATATTTTATATTGCAACTTTTGTATACTGTAACATTGTGTGTACATAATCATGTACGTGTAAATCTGCTTTTAGAAAAATATACGAATTACAAAAAAAGTATTTGATTGTACACAATGCCATCGGAAAACATAATAGTCAACTTTGACCCGAACAACTTGTTGAAAGATAAGATGAAACGATTTAAAAATAAATCCTTCACCTAATGGTTGAGTTGATCGGGTATGATGAGAACGAAGTTATTTGTTCTATCATAAAACATAATTTTATTTAAAATTTAAAGAATATTTCTGAATATTCAACGTATTGCAAAATGCACGAGGCGGCATATTTACACATTTGAATACAATGATTCGGTGTTAAGATATTCCTGTATGCACCAGTAACAAAATTCATATTGCTCCTGAAATGAAAAGAAAAAAAACATTATAGCGTATGATTGTATAAAAGATATAGACATTTTAAACAAACACGTGCAAGTTATAATAAAAATTGTACCAGAAATATACCATTTCGGGAGAAAGTTCTTACATTGCTTGTTTGCCCCCGAGTGGCTTAATGAGCTAGGTAGTTGGATTACCTAACAACTCATACAAGCCTATCTCCAATACGGCGTGGGTTCGCGCCCAGCTTTGTAAATTACAAAAAAAGAGTGCACTCGACTCGCAGCCGCAAGTGATAAAGTTTACCAGTTGCTTGCCCATGGTCGGTGGATCTCCCTGGGTACTCAGCCTTCGTCTACCACTAAAACTGGTCGCCATGATATGGCTGAAATATTGCTGAAAGTGGCGTTAGACACCAAAAATCAAAAAATCGAATCTAATTTTGAGAAACAAGTGAAGAGTTAGGGTGATGGTGCTTAACCCACTTTCTACAATATTCCAGTTATATCGTGGTGGTCAGTTTTATTGGTAGAGGAAACCGGAATACCCTGAACAACTGCCGACCTGCAACAAGTCACTGATAAACGTTATCACATACTGTTGTATCGACTTGTTTCTAGGGGCAGTCGCGATCGTGAACGCATGGTATATGGATTTTTAACTATGCAATCAGTGTATATCGCCACTAACGCTGTGAGTTCGAATTCCGGTCGATACAACATACAGTGTAACATATCTTCATACATAATATATATAGCAAAGAACATAGATTTGTGACAGTAATATTTGAGCCATTGAACATATTTGGCCAAGCCTTTTATAAAACAAAATGATTTATATGTATGTTGTTGCTTATTCTGCCATCAAACATAATGAAATCGCCCCATTTATATCTTAAAATTAATAATAGCGTTACTATTGAATACAATGTGCTCACTTCAGCGTTGTTAGGTCAGCCATGTTTGTTTTCCTTTTGACGAGGGTCAAATGGTTATTAAAGATTGTTACATGAAAGCACTCTTTTCCTCTGAATTTTTTATGGTTTATATACAGATCGTTTAACCGTTTAACTCGTGGTATGCATATTACGTGTATACCCTGGGGGTGTGTGTCCATGTAGGGGTGATATTCCGTCGTGTTTGTCAAATTAAAAGCCGAATATCAAGTGAAATCTGTAATACAGTATTATATTTTGACAAAATATAGAAAAAAAAACAACATAAGAAGATATCTCACATTAAATATATATGTTCTGTATAACTCTAATAATGTATCATTTCTTTTCTGAATAAATCATTTGTGTGACAACTTCATTATTTATAACTTTCACATTCATTATTGTATTTATCTTTCGCTTGTCACTGTTAGAACAGTTTTATCCACATGGAATGATATTTTTATTCGAATAATTTTACATAGCTATTTAGTTTTATAGATGACGTTGCTGAAAGTCAGTTGAGTTTTTTCTGGATTGCTCGTAAGTAAACGGATATGACCGTTAATATAATCAAGACCCGATAAGATTCTAATTGCAATGATATACACATATATCCAAGTAGATACAACTTACAATACTTGACAATAATTCCGGTCGTCGAGTCTGAATACGTCTTGCTACTTGAAATATATCGACTTCCTCATCTAGTTCCTTCTGCTCAATGACGAGGATTGTTGCTACAAATAGTCCTGACCTTGTACAGCCATCCCTATAGAAGTAAATCATAAAATAAAATAAAAAATATGCGAGGATATGACAATACTCCATTGTAATTAACATATGGGATTAAAGTTCATAAAAAATCAAAAACTACTTAAATGTAACAAACATGATTTTATATCATTAAAATACACATTTGAAGACAACCACTATATACGAGCACATAAAATGAGTGATCAATAATAAAATGTTATTGACTTTCAGAAGGTCATTGCTTTTCTCTGCGGTAGTCTGGATTTCTCCACAATAAAGCTGACCGTCACGATACACGTATTGTACATAGTGGTGCTAAATAATCTCATCAATATCAATATCATCACAAGTTATCACACAGGTATAAGTGCCAGCATTACGAGAGGCAAAAGAACCCTGCGGAGACTAATAATTCTGTAATGAAAGCGAGAACCAAACATCTTCATCCGAGTCACCCGTCATGATATTATTACTCCAACAGTTAGTATGTAAACATGTACTGG
>MJUT01050305.1:163826-199531 GCA_002080005.1 Gigantidas platifrons | reverse complement strand
GTAGAATTTGTTCGTTAAACACCATTACTATTGAGGCAAAAAATGTGTTATGTATATAAACGCATTGTATTGAGATAAAGTAATAAGTATTGCTAAATTACCTTCACTCCTTCGGTTAGTTTTGTAACCATTACAATTTTACCGACATTTTCTTGCCAAATCATCTGCCAAAAATCATTCAACGTTATTTTCTTTGGTCCTGGAATGCAAAGCATACAAATATCGTTATATATGTATTGCCCTTGGAGATCCAATTATCTAGAGATGGGGATATCTCTCTATCCGATTTAACCACGAAACATATGTGTGTCTGTCGCTAGCCAGAATCTGGATTTCTAACGCCATATGTCATGATCTTTTATATGTTCAATAACTTTAGGTGAGAGCTGATTTTCCGTTTTGTTGATATTGATTGAATTGTTGACCGTCACTGCTTACACTCGTTTTGCATAAAATACAATATTTTTTTTTACAATAATCGTTCTACTCAATCGAAATTAATTATGAAACAACAAAAGTTATTCTTTATTTTAATTTCCTTGGTTTTCTCACTTCTAGATGTGTAGATAAATCCAGATCTATTTTTAAAAATTTCAAATATGTGATCTTATTAATTTATTTTTGAGAATACTGCATTTTTAATATTCATACCTTGAGTAGCTATATACGCTCTGTCATGGCTGTTACTCTGAAAATGTAGTGTGTTAAGAAATTACTTCACGTCCTCTTCAGAAATCATACTAACAGCAAAAATATTCAATATAAACAATTCATCCCAAAACATAGACACAATGCTACCGATTTACTGTTTAGACATGTGTAAATACAAATATAAGATAACCTGTTCATCATCATTCTAAAATCCCCTTCTAAGCCATACACTATTTACTCCATTATATACTATGTGATACAATATATGCATTAAGCCTACATAAGATTTACGCATGTGAAATATATAACTAGCGAGAAAAGTGAACAGTCATGTATTATGGGTATCGATGTTGCCTGCTTCTACTATTTTGGATTTTGGAACTATTCGACAGTGTGGTACTTTTTGTTATTCGTTTTATATACATTTGTATAATGATATTTCCATGTTGCCTACCACGACATTATTTGGTCACTCTATCATAATTACTTGTTAATATTTCTAACAACACAAGCATTCATACCTTTATATAATTGGCATTTACATAGTCTGTGATACTGGCTTCTGTTAACTTAACCCTTGAATGGTCATCTAAATATTAAAACATATAAAATCTCATATGAACAATATGTCAAGACTCGATAAATCAGGATTTTGCAGGTTTTAAATCTTTGCTTAAATAAGGGCTCATGATATATTTGAGTTTAAAATGGGCGATCGGAATGTTTCAATAATAATAATATGTTTATATACACACAAAACGTGTCACCAAATCATGCTTTTTACTGTGTTGGACATAGTATGTTGCTGTCAAGAATGTGCAATATTTCATTAACTAAATCTA
The DNA here is from genome assembly GCA_002080005.1 of Gigantidas platifrons. Classification (NCBI taxonomy): domain Eukaryota; kingdom Metazoa; phylum Mollusca; class Bivalvia; order Mytilida; family Modiolidae; genus Gigantidas; species Gigantidas platifrons. The sequence goes on along the minus strand of MJUT01050305.1, from coordinate 198,038 downwards.
CATTAATATTGGATCTGCATTGGCAAGAATTCCACCATATCGTGGCATTAAGAAGTAAAAAAAAAGTGACTATTACAAATGAGTATTGTTATATTTATTGTCATATTCTTTACATAGATAATATGTTAATATTTATCATATGTTTAACTTATATAATATATATTACATGGAAATATAGTCAGATAACGATTCTTTTGCTTGTTTTCTTCCTTTGTTCCCTCCGTGTGTAGATATTGTAATCCTACTGGTAACATCTGTAACAATACATTGATTGTTATTTAACACCAACTTAAAAGAAAAACTTAACAGAATTTCAGCTGGTTTCCTTGCTAGCTCAAGGTTACAAATAATAATTTATATAGATAATAAGGTACTGGAATGCATGGGCCTAGTGTTTCTTTTGTTACAGGTAAATGAGGGGGTAGAACAGTGTGCTTGCAACTGGCAAGTGAAGACCACTGCACTTCTTCTTATACGTTAAGTAATAACATGGAATTCTCCGATCACGAAGCACTCGTTTATGTCTCGTTTTAAGGGCGAGTTATGTACTTCCGACACATTTGCATCAAAGTTTCTGTTAAGCTACGGGAGTGAGTAGTCCTGTATATTTGGGCTATCGATTGTTCCTCGGTTTTTACGATTTTCCTATTAGATTATGGAAATGTGATATGTTGCTTTTTTTCTTTTTATTGTATTCTCATATTACCTTGCAATAAAACAATAACCATACATACAAAGATTAAGATATGAACATGAACAATACTTGTTCTGTATCAAGAACTTCTTGAAATTAAAAAAAACAATAGCTGAGAATATTTAATATTTTTTTTTATTTGTTGAGTATTAAATATCTATAAGTATATTAAAACAACACGTCAGTAAACTGATTGTGCAATAGTGCTTCACGTTACTTGCCTAAAATATAAATTTGAGCATAATTATTGATATTTTAGTACTAGTTATTGACATCAACAAAATAACATTTTCCGGAAGTATTGTCCGATCTTAGCACTTATACTATATATGGAGTATCAGAGTTTTGGAAAATCCTACTAGACCAGACAACTCACGAAAGGTAGAATCGAATGCAAATTATGGGCCCTAAATGATCCCAAAAATATTTTGTTATTTGCTTTAAGATGGTAAATGAATTACATTTACTGTAAACGGAGGCAATAATAAACGATTCTTACAGAAAATTCTTCTTTAAAATCTGTACTTTTCTTTTTCATTTCTACAACCAAGGCCAGATCGTTAACTGCGATACGATACTTTGAAATCGTCTCACTCAATTCTGTGTTAGAATACATATTATCACACTCCTTTGCGTCATTGACGTATAAGTCTTCTTTCTGACCGACGTGTTCAACGTTTATAGTCATTATATCTGTAGATGAAGCAGGGTTTGCATCATTACCCCATATGTCTCCTTTCACTACATTATCATATTGTGGTCCGCCATATCTATTGTTGACACAACCTAATGATAGAAATGAGAAATATGTAAACATAAATGATTTTCAATATTATGCTTAATTTTACATACAACCATTTGAGTGGTTCGAACCCATATCGGGTCAATCAAAAGACTATGAACACATATATATCCAATTTAGTGTGAATGACACATTTATTGGAAAACAAACTTTCATCAGGTATACCAAATGTTAAAAGAGATTGTAAGGCCAAATTGATTTAACAGTCTATTGGGAGCAAGAGTATCAACTTGCCTAAACAGGGTGACACCAATCGGATAAGGTTACCTGTGACTGGGGAGATGAACTTTATTTTTAATAACATTAGCATTATTTTGGGACTGTAAATTTCAATTATAATTATATCTTATAAACATATCAGTCCGGAAGCAATCACTATTGAACGGATGATACCCTCAGGGATTATTATTCTACAATCAGAGGTATCATCCTAGTTATATTTATTTTATCGTAAACATTTAATTTAGTGCGTACGGTACGTTTCTGAAATAACCTTCATCAGGTGACTCAAAGTCAAAAAGATTAGAAAGTCAAATAATTCAGAAGTTCGTGGGAACAAGAATATCAAAGGGTCTACAAACGATAGCCAAACATGGTTCAGGTTACCTATGATATAAAGTTGTATTTGGTGCCTCTCGTCTAAATTTGTTCTCGTCTTGATACATGTATAGCTGGAATAGTCTTCGCGAAACGGCAATCACTTCCAATAAAATTAAAGGAATGAGCCATTAAGAATGAAAATTATATAATTAGCATTGCTTCTCTGTACAAAGGATATGAAGATAGTAAAGGACACTATGCAATGGCCAAAAGAAAAAAAAAGACAAAAACGGCCGACAAACACTAGACATAAAAAGAACGATTGGACAATAGAAACCACACCACAACTGGGGATGAACTCAAGTGCTTCGGAAGGATGGGCAGTTCCCGCTTCTCTAGTTATACATATAGGTTTATCTTGTTACAATATGGTGATAAATAATGAAATGTCGCTGGTTACTCGTTGCTTAATCAATTAGATAGTAAATAGGAAATACAATTAATATACATTAGATTTATACCTGAATGGTATTTGACGCCCTTTGTTTTCTTAGTGTTCTTGTCATTTCTCTGTCTTCTCTGCCTACAATACAAATTATATTCGTATCACGTATAACCCGGAAACATGTGAAATAAAGTCACTACCTGTTTATATCAAATAGTCCAAATGACCATGTTGGGTCTTATTATTGCTTTGTGTTTGTTGTACTTCTAAATAAAAAACTGCTGAACCATATGCACGTAACTTTCCAAAATGGTGTTCTGGGTGGTCATCCAAATGGTTTATGGCTTTCATTCAAATCAGAAATCAATCATGGTAGCAAGCGAGCAATTCGGATTGACTGAAATTTAAATACTTCCCCGATACGCGTTATGGAATTCTTATTTGGTAACAAGGTTATTTGTTGATCGAAACGTAAGAAGGTAGTCTTCGTAAAGCAAACGAATCGATGGAGGAAAATATGAAATATCTTGTTTTCGAAGACTACATGATTGGATGAATGAATCCAAGTCATACATTAATGATATTTGAATACTCTTTTATAAACTTTGTGCTCACAGAGCTTATAGTAAATTCTGATATTATCACCGACGCATCAGATAGTTGGGGGTACTGTGTAACCAATGAACCATTTAAAGCAAAAACTTGAAATTTCGATTAAATAAAAGTTGTATATTAATGTTCATTTACAAAATATACCTTTTTTTCTTTAAAGGATAGGAACATAGGCAAACTTTTAATGTGTTGATATCTTCCGAAAAACTTACCATAACTTACACACATATATTTAGAAGATACCCCATATAACACAACTAACAAACATACCTTTAGAAAATACCTACAGTTACAACAATAAGCAAATTTACCTGTAATGAATACACCATCTAACACTTCTAGCAAAAAATAGAAAATACCTCCAGAAACCAAACCTAACAAAGATAACGTTACATCAGCTACCACTACTAACAAACATTCATATATTAACAAAGATAACCATAGAATATACCTCAGCTACCACTACTAACAAACATTCATATATTAACAAAGATAACCGTAGCAGATACCTCAGCTATCACTACTAACAAACATTCATGTAGAAGATACATCAACTGCCAAAACGTAAAAGATACACCAGCTGCCAAAACGTAGAGGATACACCAGTTGCCAAAACGTAGAGGATACACCAGCTGCCAAACGTAGAAGATACACCAGCTGCCAAAACACGTAGAAGATACACCAGCTGCCAAAACGTTGAAGATACAACAGTTGCCAAACGTAGAAGATAACCCGGTTGTCAAAACTATAAAATATACATTTAGAGAATACATCCAGCTACAATTAACAAAAATACTTGTAGAATAAACCCCCCAGCTAACACAACTAACAAAAATCCATGTAGAAGACACTCCAGTTACCACAACTAATAAAACATCATATAGAAGATACCCCAGAAACTATAACTAACACAAATATACCTGTACAATATAGCTCGAGCAGCTACAACTAACAAAATGATTAAGGCCGTTCCTATTCCTCCTACCATAGCTACTGGGTTTGCTATTTCGTCGTTTAGTATTGCTGCAAGTATTATTTTGTTAGCATAGATAAGTAAAACTCAATATGAATATTCATGCATCTCTATTACCAAAAACAAAATATATGTAAATATATAAATTTCATTAAAATATGCGTTTTAAACTGCAATATAAAGAATTAGAACGCTTAAAATTTCCATTATATCCCTTTGTTTTCATTATTCATTAATATATATCGTGTCTGAAATATCATATTTGTAATTTTCAAATGACAATAGGGGGCGTCGTGGTCGTGACAGTATGGTAATTATATCTATCGTGTCTATTGCCACTACCGTTGTGAGTTAGAACCAAGGTGGAGGAAACTGAAGTGCCAGGAGAAAACCACCGAGCTGCCGCAAGTCACTGACAATTTTATCACATAGTGTTGTATCGAGTACACCTCGCCACGCGCGTGATGCGAGCTCACAACTTTAGTGGTGAGCGACAATAATTGCATAATAGTTATAACCCCAATTATCGTTTAACTATGAACATGAATTTATAGACGTATATATCGTCTCAAACAAGTGACAATCATACAATGCACATACCCAACTAGATCCTGAAATGATACAAGGTTTTGCTAAGCGTTTTAGGAAAAGGCATGAGTTTTAAAATTTGTAACGTTTTTTACTATGTACTTCCAAATAGCCTCAATAATAATACCAAACAAATTCGTAGGTAGCAGATAATTATAAAGCTTAAATTATAAAATACCTTGATCGCACTTTAAACCCAAATAACCTGGTTTACACTCGTCTTTAATCGTACATAAACCTTCAACATTGTCACATTTCTCAGACAAATAGTTGTTACATGATGTGTTACAGTTCAGGCCATATGTTCCTTTCCCACAGGCTGAAATATCATACATATCCGTACCAATAATGTCGATTTTCAAGATAGCAAGACGACATTGTGTAATGTACGATCTAATATTATATAGAAAAAAATTAATGGACACAAAAGATTTACATTTTGCTATTTGTTATTTATGCTATGATAACTTTAAAAGGAACGTAATTTCTTGACAATATCATATTTTCGAGACAAACAAGTAGAAGATGCAATATCACAGCTGTGACCTCACGAACCCTGATTGAAAACTGAAAATGGATACTAGTTAAATAGACATAAGTTCGTGATATGCAATCGTCGATTGGCAATATCAATATGAAAATTTCGTAGTAACCTAGTCGGAGAGATGATCCAGTAAAAGAAACGACTCGAAAAAAACTGAGGTAAAAGTAATACAAAGCAACAAGATAATGACACCAAATTTTGCTTAAATTTTGATTTATAAATGCTTTGTTGGTAGGTACTATTTATCTTACAAACTATATAATACCTTGTTCACAATTTGAACCCAAATAACCTGGTTTACACCCGTTTTTAATCTTGCATAAACCTTCAACATTGTCACATGTCTCAGACAAACAGTTGTTACATGAGGTGTTACAGTTCAGGCCATGTGTTCCTTTCCCACAGGGTGAACAAATAAAGGTAAATGTAGATTAAAGGAAGTCCAAGACGGAACATTTATATGTTCGTACTCATTAATATGGAGTACTTAGCAGAGTAGCAGCAAATACCAATTATATATTATCTTGTTTGAACGACCGGGTCGTTTCGGCGATCTTCTGCATTCGTGGTTCGCGCTAACCATTACGTTACTGATGAAGGTTTCAAGATAAGACGACAACGACTTTCGGTTATGACAAAGCAAGGACAATGAATAATATTCGTGAATAATAGCCAGTATCATAGTTTACAAGTCTTATATAGAGAACAGTAATATCGGTAACAAACACATGGAAGTAGAAATGCAGGATCAGTGAAGATGTTAATCCTTTATGATTACTGTGTCAGTTTTTAGCAATTGTATATAACAACCATTGTAGCGATTTCATGCGCTAACATGCTAAGACCCAAACTAACAATATCTAGCAAATGTATTATTGATGAAAAATAGTGTTAATTATCCACACATTGACAAGAATGTTCTCTTAATTACTGGATTCACTCATAAACAAGAAGTACAATTGCTAATTAAAAGCTTGAACATTTTGATAATATCAATTTCAGAGAAGTTTTTGAAAGAATGTTTGTTCCGCAAAAAATAGATTTCCCTTTCTAAGCAAGGTATTTTGATCTACGTTGGCCATTCTTTTCTATGAAGCGTAGGAAAACGTATTACATTACTCAGCATTTTAGTTTAGAGTAGGGAATAGTTGTGTATTGGGTAGTGAAGTCAAATTATTTAATGTTGTTTCACGTGGATATGGAACGTAATGTACTGTAACCTATCTTTAACTTTTTCAGAATCTACGTTTCGATTCTCGAACACATGACTAAGTAATTTCCAAGATAAGGATAGACACATGTTCACACATTCCCTATAATAACAGGTTTTGAAGTAGGGCATCAATCAAGACACAGTCCATAAGCTGTAGACTATTGATAGTGTACAACTTGTTCTATACACTACTAACTTACGCTTATCACATCTTTGGCCTTTCCATCCTGGTAAGCAGTTAGTACAGCCCCCATTGAATCTGCTGCAATTGTTTCCGTCACATTTCCCACACTTTGTCAAACATCTCGGCCCATAATATCCAGCATTACATTCTACAAATCATAGGAACATAATCCAGGAACCACTTAAGGAATATGATGCAAATTCGACACTAACGTGTGTATTGTTATTAAAGAGATTGCTTAATACACAGAAATACCACACTGTTAGAACACTTTCAAAACCCAATATACACATCGTAAATACAGAGGCAAGATCGATATCCCTTACACATATACATAACCGCTCACATTCCTGGCTTGGTGAAAACATTTCAATAAAGAGTGAAGGGGTTAAATCAGTTTTATATGTCTAATCCACCCCTTTTATTAATATAATGTGGTCATGCAAGTATTCTCCATGTGAGTAAAATGTCAATACTCATATATAACTGGGTGAGCGATGTTGCTATGACAAACGCCCAATTCTTGAACTTATTCATAAAACATTTGATTTTCGTGACACAGACATTGGCATATGACTAATATTAGTTCTATTAAAGACAGCCGATGACCTCAACCATCTTTTAAATATTAGACACTGCACAAGGCCATAACTAGACATAATAAGGAACCTATAGTCAACTTTGAACCAAAATATAATTCTCAATACCATATTTCGTCATCTGAACGCAAGTGACAGAATACACTTCAACAAGTTGTTGATATCATCCGACAAACTTTTTGAAATATAAGATTAGACGACTGTTGATATGCTAGTAGAATTCGTTGAATTAAACGTATGCGAGTGGAAAAGACATGAGTGTGGGTCTCTTAAAGAAGATATCAGGATTTGCTAAATGTAAATTTTACTCACAACCTTCCTTGTAAACCTTTGTGCATATGACATCCAAGTTGAGATTAAATCTATATTCAATACGCTTTTACCCTTTCTGATTTTACATTGCTATGTCGTAAATTTTGGAAGTCGTCATCAGACAAAAACGTTTTAGAAGATATATTGGAACTGTTAATATCATGCTATTTATTTGTGTATTGCTTAAATTCACAAAATACATTGGTGAAGAAAATATACCATTAATTTATTACATACAATATGTTATACCTTGTTTACATTTGTCACCTTTCCAACCAGGTTTACAATTGAACTGACATACACCAGATACTGGGTTACATCTTTTGTGTTCACAATTACTGCATGTTGCACTACAGTTTACTCCATATCGTCCTCTAGAACATGCTAATAATTCCAAAATAATACAGAAATCAAAAGTATTATTGATGAAAATTAATGCTTTATAAACAATCAATCATTCGTTCCAAGGATATTATAATACTCCCAGTAGTCAGTGTTTCGGCACTGACATGGTTTATTAGATACATTAATGATATACATTTACGGTTCATAAATGCTTTAATTATTACCAAAAATTATGGTTCGTCTCCATCAGGCATAGGTGACTTTAGCTCTTTTGGTGTTCTTCTACTCAAAAATGTTTGCTTGTTATTTGGCTTTCAGAAGCTAATTCCATAAACGTGTCGTTCACACTGAATTTAATATCTACGGTTTATTTCTAAATAAATTAAAGGATGTACCTCGATGCTTTGGTGTATTTCTGCAAATTGCATTGTATTAGTTGGATTAAACAAATGCAATGTGGTTCGATGAATTAAATAAATGAAGCATGGTCAGAATGCACTAAGACGTGACCAAGAGCCATAAATCAATAGAAAACGACAAAACACAATTTTTAAAGTATCTTTTCAGCTGTGATACGTGTACTCCATATAATGGTTTATTTTGGTTTATGGTGTTTTACACCACTTTCAACAATATTTCAGTTATATCGTGGTGGTCAGTTGTATTGGTGGATGAAACCAGAGTACCCGCAGAAAACCAACGATATAACGCAAGTCACTGACAAACGTTATCAAATAATGTTGTATCGAGTACACGTCGCCATGAACGCAGTTCCAACTGACAATGTTAATTGTGGTAGGCATTGATTGCATAGTAAATCGTAAAGACAACTACCATACGATCACGAACACGACATCCCCTTCCATATGATGGAATGTTGCTACATAAATGGAAATTCATAATTGGAAAATTGAAATAATCTCGCACCTACCTCGTTCATTTTTCATTGATAATAATCGCGTCGGTGTTGTAGTGGTTAGGGTGCTCACCCCAAGTGTGGAGGGTCGTGGGTTCGCCTCTCGGTTGGGTTAAACCAAAGACTATGAAATTGGTATTGCTACTTCTCCGATCAGCAAACAGCATTAAGGAGTAAGAACAATGACTTATTGACTTGGAATAAAGATAATGTGTCCATGTGGAACGACATTTCTACAGGCGGACTGTTATTTCAGTGAGCTAGCACTACACAAATCCAACTGAGCGTGCTGGTCTGGTACAGAGCTGACACCATCACCTCATAGAAATGTAACTTGTTCTCGCTTCTATTGAATTGTCACTTAGATATAATGATAAACACAGACCGACTCTTTAGACTTTGTATGAATAACATAGTTCTACATATACTACACCGTAATTGTGAGGAATTTTATGTGGTCCCTCAAAGTTTTAGGTGAATTTCGGGGATATAAATACATAGACGGTGGCAATAGAGGAGTTAAAGGATACTGTATTGCACGATTATTGTGCGCATAACAACCACCGCATCATCATGGCATTCGGTGATTCAAGTACTTAATTCTTTTCATATGATCAATAATTATGAAAATGTCAAATATGCTGCGATCAACATTGTCAATAAGATGACTATTGTGGTTTTCGGAACAAAAAGTTGTAAGATTTTGCTTACTGTATATATTTCCGAGTTTCAGCTTATTCCCTTAGGAATGTCACTGTTCAACCTACAATATAATGCAGCTAACCACCGAATAAAATAACAAAATAACACTATTAATTTTTATGATAAATATGCTCATTCTGTTTCAGCTGATGTATCAACAGCATGTCGGAATCTGATAGACATCATTTGTTTTTGGTTAATTTTGCGATTCGATTAAAGTTGGGTCAAATTAAACTACTTTAAATCAAATATGATTTCCCAATTGTTTTGCGTTGAACACAACTGATAAATTAAATATAGAATATATTATTTTTTCTTCAATACCGTAAATTGGGAAATTGTGGTGTCGGGATATTTTGACGGTTTTCCCTCGGGAGGCATGTGTTTAATTTTGCTTGGTGTGTGTAATTGTGTCACTTTCTCAAATTGATGTGTTCTATTTTGGCACCCTCAGAAATAGATGATGTTCTCATTTCGCTAAAAATCCATTTATTGAGAAAAAAATATGATTTCTGCTATACTTCAAAGGCATCGATAAAGAGGGAGCAAAGCAAACTCACCAAATTGAAAGAATCGGATATGTGCACTGAATTAATATAGGTAGCTTGTATGACAAAAAACACACTTACTCTTCATGCATTGTTGTCCTCTATATCCAGGTGCACACACACAATGTCCTGTCTTTATATCACAAGTTGTGCCACTGCAGTGTGTAGAACAGCTATAGGTACATGCATTTCCATACCTTCCCAAGATGCAACCTACCATAATATAAACTTTCTATATATTTGCTTGACGGCTAATTACAATTTTAATTAAATTGACTAATTTGTCTCTTCTTTATCACATCATACTCAGCGCCCAAAACATGATACCTATATCGCAGTTTGCTTTGATAGACACATACATGTATAATAGAGAATCACAGGGCCTTGTATCTTTTACCTAGTAAAGACGATTTAGAAGATTTATTGATGTATTGCTTATTGCTAAATTTTGATGTCCTAGGACTTGGAACCAATTATTAGACAGTAGGCACTGGGACAATCATTAGAATAAAATTTAATATTCATATACCTCTAAACTGTTTCATGCCATAAAGCATCCTATTTCTATTCTTAAGATGCTTTTTTGGTTTAATTTACCTATTACACAGGTAGGTGTAAGTGTATAATATTACAAAGAAATATAATTGTTGATCTTAGTATCTTTCTTTTGTAGGCCAGTACATGTAAATGTGCTTCAAGAAGGTATACAACAGCAATACAAAAGTAAATTCAAAAAGCGTAATTATAGAATTATAAAACTTTTGCCTTTTGATGAGGTCAATGTATGCTTTTATTGACCAGAAAAAAAGTATATTGTGTGAGAACGAAGTCCGAGGCAATATGCGTTCATCGTTCGATAAAACATGCATTGACCAATGTAGAAAAGGTTACACATGTACGTTGTGTTAATAAGAAATCATATTATTTAAAAGTTGTAATTTGAAAATTCATGATAGCATTCATATTCAAGAGAAGAAAAATGTTATACAAAATTACCATTAAATTTACAACATTTATAAAACCTCTGTAAATGTGACTCTGTTAGCATTGTAAGAAACAATATTCACCAAAAGGTCATTGATATTTATTTTAAGTGGCAAATCGGACGCCATATTTCTTTATGTCAACAATGCTGTTAACCGAAGTGTGGAAGAAAATTCGGTTTTGGTCGAATTTCAGACAGGTATCAAATAAAAAAACTAGGTCTGTTGTGCTGCTCATCGTTTTAGATTTCTGTGTTGGTTTTTTATTTTTGTTATTTGTCTTTCGACCTGTATCTTGTATAAATTTAGTAATTTAAGGTTTATAGATATATATTTGTAGTAAGACACAGTTTATATACGTTTTATAATCAAATCATGTGACATGAATTGACACATTACAAAGTCACAAGACACAGGACGAAGACAAATAAAGTAAAAAAAAAAAAAACAATACAGAAAGCTCAAAAGATGAGCAACAGAAAAATGTTGGACATCACTATACACAAACATACACAAAAAATACTAAGACAAGAGTCATCCTATAAACAACTAGAGGTAAAGACGAACCAAACATCGTTCTTATGTGGAAATCGTATCAGACGTGATGTCACGGAACTGAGCACGTAAAGAGACATCATAGGACAAAAAAAAATAAAAAAAATAAAAAAAACAGAGCACCACGGATCCACACCAAAAATCCGGAGGTGAACTCAGTAACTCGCGAAGGGAAAGCAGTTGTTTCCTCTTATAAGACACCCGCCATGTTTGCAATATAGTATAAGATATTATGATAAACTATTTTCTTTTGTCATATTTAAGTTTAGAAAAAAAGATTTCCAACAGTATTAACCAGTCAATATTTAATCTTACCATATACTTCAACCTCACAAAGTTCAAGGAAAACCCCTGTCCTGTTCCGTTGATTATAAATTACTACATATCGTCCATGATAGTCACATGTTATCTTCTGTAGTGTGTTTGCATAACCATCTTGTTGGTCTTGAAAACACAGATGTCCCCTGTCTGGATGTCGCTCATTAAATGTATCTGATATGTAGATATAAAAACCATCAAGTCTGTCCCCCCCCTAAAATGAGAAGCAAATAACTAAATATTAACATTGTGTAGAATTTTTTAGAGATAAAAAATGTTGTAGCAGTATATACCTTTGTCGACAAATATAAAAATCAATTGTACTCGCCCTGTAACAGGAATGCTGGTATATTGGCTATTTATCTCCTTCAAATTCAGCTTACTTGTATATCCGAACATTTTGAATATTTTGTTTTATTTCTGTGAATCAGTGCTTTGTATTTAAATTTGATTTTCTAACTGTTTGGGGTCATATTGCAAAAATATAAATGTATATCGGGCGAAACTTTCCTCGGTGGAAATTGTTTTCATGTTGCAGCTTTCCTCATATTCTGAAGTAAATTTCCACTGATGATGGCTGAAAAAACAGCTGAAATGTCTTGACAAATGGAATACGGTATTCTCATAGTAAAATATAACCAGAAGTTTTATCTATATGTATATGTTTCCTCAAGTATAGGACATTATTATGAAAATTCTGAAAGCATTTAAGTTTTTAGCAATTTTTTAGTAATTAATTAATACCCGATTCCCTGCCCAAATGAATTCTGAAATGAGGTTACACACACAAACAATAACCATATGATATTTTGCGTGTTGAAAAAGGATGATGTTTTTCAAATACGCAATTGAAATGATAAAGTCCCATTCTGCATTAATGTCGCCTTTGCTCCATTCTATTTATTTCATAGATTTTTGTAGCATTTCCTTGTAACAGCTACCGTTAATGTTATCACACCCTGTCTCTCATATTATGGAGAAGACATTTTTGCTTTCATCATCTCCGTCCGTCACAAAAGTCAGTATACACAACTCCTCCCTCCTTCTTTTGAAGTGGAAGTGTTTTCTCAAAACTTTGCATGATCTGCAAATTGGCACATAGTTACCGAATTTATGCAATTTATGAAGGAGTTATTGCCATCGAAAGTTTGCACTGCCCACGCAACGCCTCTATTGTTTTAAATGACAATTTATCAAAATTTTGCCATGCTTGTTTTGAACTTCACGGAGATTACCTTATTGGTACCCGATTTTTATCGGACCAATCTTGAAGGAGGTATTTCCCTTAATATACATGCAACTCGTCCTCCATTTAAATGAGATTTAATCAAAAATATACATGCATGCTTACTACCATATGAAGATTCCCATATCGTTACTAAGAGATTATTACAAGATATTTTCCATATTGACCCTGGTATCAGCCCTAGACTCCCATTTCAAGCCCGACAGTGAAGCCGGAGGACTGATATGGGTCGAGGACTGATACGAGGGACGATATGGAAAATTTCATGTCATAATCTATTTATCATGTATTTTACATTGACTTTTATATGGCAGAACAGATTTTTGAACTGACAAATTGCGAAAATAAATCCGTAAGAGAGTTGTCTTTGTTTAACTTGCAAATATTTTTGCTTCGAGGTTTGTACAATGACGTTAGAAAGTGTTTGTATAATTGACCCAAGACGTTGACATTTGAGCTAATTAGTCCGTTTCAAGTTATTAAAACTTTATTCCAACATTTTGAGACGTGTTAATTTGATAGAAAATACGATATTACCATCTTTCCTTTCATTGGATAATATTTGATTATTTTTTTCATATTTGAAAAGTAAACATGTTTTCTTTATAATTATGTTTCTCATCTATTCTTTCTCACATGTGTAAAGTTCCATAGAAAAAAGATCGACACACTGACCCATATTTTTTTACTACCCTTCTTGTAAATGGCGTCGTATAGCGTGACATAAGGCCGGTCAGTGCTAAATAAATCACATGATTTTGTCATAAGCCAACCAAACTTAAAAAGTAAACCAGATTAAGAAAGTAGAGTATATTTGCTCTTTCTGTGTAATTGTTTTGTCTGTAGAATTTCAAAAGATGTTTTTTTTAAATAGTTTGAAATTGAAGTATTAAAAATTAATTATTTGATGCAAACATTGAACTTACTTACCCATATAACAAGATATTTAATCCAGTGAATTTTGTGTTTTTGTTTTCGTCAATGCAATATATTAGACTGACTACATACTATCATATTTTTGTAAAACAAATAATGACTGATTTCTGTTCATTTCAATCACATTTGTTTATCACAGAATGGAAACAATACAGTTTTGTTGATGCTATTTGCAATAATGACAGGTTTTCCTCCCAGATATTCTCATTTATCTGTCTGGTTTAATTTAATTATCTGTTCAATTTATGCTATACATTTTGATTATTTCTGTTAAATTAATTATGTTTCTATTCTTCTCTATGAATATCATTTCATTACACCAACAAGTAAGGGGTATATTTGTTATAAAGCAGCAGTGGAAATGCAAAATAATTGGTGGTATTTTTCCGGTAAAATCAGCCATTTTCTAGAAAATGGTGGAATTTGAATGATCAATCATCATATTTTCAAAGTATTTTAAAATACAATTTGCTTGGCCTACATTCCAGAAAAGGTCACGATCGGTGATGACGATTGCATCAACAAACCGGAAAGGTAAACATGCTTGGGAAATACCATCGCTTAAAACACATTTAACAAACATAATAATCAGGGAAAAAAAGACATAAGGGATCTTTTTTGCTTGCATGGAATTTATTCAATTCAATCTTATCTGTTGTAATGTCATCTTGTAATTTGAAGTTTAAAGGAATTCCCTCTGTGATTTTGTACGCTATGAATATGCAAAATGACGTCATCGGTCTCGTGCAACGTGAGAATTGTAAATAAAAACTAATGACCGACTTTCTTGCATGGCTGAGCAGATGTCACGACACGATATTTTCTTTGAGACTAAGTTGAAGATACCAGAAGTTAAATTCTATATTTAAAATAGCCTAGCTATTATTGGACATGCAAAAACGAACATATTGCAACAAAATATGTGATAACAACTTTTATAAGACTAGTATTCCCCCTTTGATTTTGATAATTTCATCAAAAGTTTGTTCACGCAATTCATCTTATTTATTATTTAGGAATTCATCAACACTTTGAATACTTCGTTATTACCATATGTAGATTTACATATCATTAACACATTTTTTAAAGAAGTTTTATTGCTTTTTTAAAAAGCAATCCTCATATAGTTTAAATTAGATTTCGAAGACAAAGAATATGGTAATGTCAGACATTTAATTAGATCATAAACTGTGCATTGTAAAACAGTGATACTATTGTAGATCGTGTGACAGACATTTTATACTTACTAAGCTTTCTATAATATACTACAATATTATAAATATTGGCTTGTTGTCCAATATCAAGTCTCCACCATGCCGTTCTTCGATTTACTGCAGTATGACTACAACTTCCCCCACCCCAGTTTTGATTTATGTTTCCATCTAAAGCTTTTGATGCACGGTAACTGCCGTAAGTACTACTTTGTTTGGCAGTACCACCCCGCCTAGCTAAATTTTCTGAAAACATCAAATAAGAAATTTGAAATAGATATTTTTAATGTAAATAGAAGACATGTTATAACTGATGCCTTATTAACAAATGTCATTCTGTGTTTATTATTAAACTATTATTGAAAGAGACTGAAACTCTGGCGGTTTGTGGGTGTATTATTATTGTTTTGTCAAAGTTCTAATGTTCTAATTTATCAATTAATGTGTATGTGTCATGTTTTACTCATTTTCCAGGCATTGGTATTATGCATTATGTATTTGGTTGTATGTGGGAATTTGTCACATGTAATATATAATCACAAGGTTAGAACGTTTTAAAGTATATGACATCCATATGTGAATGTATTGCAGATGTGTTATGTTTAAAATAATGTCAATTTTAAAGATTAATTGACAAACGGAATATATAATGCACGCGGGTTTGTAGCAAAAGTAACACAATGGGAACTGCTACCCTTCCAGAGCACCTTAATTCACCCCGGTTTTTAGTGGGGTTCATGTTGCTGGATTTTTTCTTTTCAGTGTAGTGTTTTGTAGATCATTGTTTGTCCATTTGTATTTTTTTTCTGATGGCCATTGCATTGTCTGTCCTTTGATTTACGGCCTTGATTACCCCTTGGTTTCAAACGTGTTCGTGTTCAAATACATAATTTTGTTTAATAAAAGATTGCTTTGACCATATTGTCAATACATATAGATAATAATATTGTGTAATATACAATCAGGGAGTTGATTCTAACTCATGTATATTTTCCCTCCACAAATGAGATTGTACTAATACAGAGGTCCATACGTTGGCTTCTCTGTGTGTCGTGGATCATTGTACACACCATGTGTTGCTTAACAAAAAAAAAGATATAATAACAAAAAACATCTATGAATGACTTGTATCGTTCATAATGAAAAGTTAAGATTAGTCTTAAAAATGTCTGTAGATAGTCCCAGTCTTTCCAGTATAAAGGTGGATTTATAATATGGGTGCGACAGCGATGCGACGAGCAATACAATTGTTGCGATGGAGAAGGAATGCTATTGGGAAATCATTGTTTTTAGTTGCGTCGCTACTATCGTTTTTAGTTCGTGTTGCCTAGATTTTGATAATATTTTTTTATGATTTCAGATCGCAATTACTCAGCAACGGTAGCGATATTGCTAGAAAGTTAAAATAATTTCATATCTTCTGCGACAGCTAGCGATGATCCTTGCGAGGAAAATTTTAGCTAGCAATGGACAGCGATTACGTGCGATGTGGTAGCGATGTTGAAAGCGACATCGCAAATCCGTCGCATCGCTGTCGCACCCGGAGTATAAACCTACCTTCACTTTCTTAAAAAGATAGAATAAATTAAATCTAACTTTAGCATCTAGAGGCAAGTAAAATTATGATGAATGTGACGTCATGTCACTTTTGGTATTATGTCAGTGCATTTGGTGAGTCTTCCAAAGTGGCCCCTTTATCTCAACAAACAAGAAGTGAGAAACTCTAGATAGGAATGAATCTGACCTCTAGTTAGCTTATGTATATTACTATCACGCTCAAACATTTGACTTAAGACTATAACGTTAGTGTTGTCGAAGCAATGGATGTTTCTTACCAAAAGCTTCGATCTTGTTGAAAATTAAACTTTGCATGAAAATAAAAGCTGTGAAATACCATTTCATTTCGACTTTTGATCTACAAAGAAAATAAAACGAACGAAAAGTATTATTACAAATTATTCGAAATATTTTATAGTGTCAGGAAACTAAAATAATCTTCGTATAACAGAATACAAGTATGACAGTATAATATTTTCAGTAAACCAACAAATTTTAATATGTTATTATTATCATATATATTTTGCAATTCACGAAATTTTTTTCTACATTTGTCGATGATGAATTTCTAAAATTATTTACCTGTATTTATCATGATAGGAAATGTTTGATTTATTGAAATTAGCACTGAATATGATGAAACTGTCGAGAAATATTCAAATGATGAAATCGTCTATATTTGTCACAATAGGCGACTTAATATTGAGTTGCCATGATATCGATTTGACAAAACTTGATGCAAAAGTCTGCGACAACCTAACTAAAATTTTGCTCAGATGGATCTTGCAATGACCTCTTTAAAATATCAAATCTCTCCTTTAACCTAAAACTATAACAGTCTGTCTTCAAATTATCAACATTGTACTTCTGTAGACTTATAGACTACTGTGCGGGTGATACCCTCGAGAACTAAAAGTAAAAGTCCATCGGTAGAGATATCGATACATTGATAGTAGTAAACATGTACATATCTACTTTAGTGTACGCCTTTCTAGAATAACCTTTACCAGGTACACTCACAGTCTGAAATATAGAGGAGCCATATAATTCATAATTCTTTGAGAGCAACAACTCCAAAGGACCTAAACATGATTACTGCCTGGTAGAAGTTAAGGATTTAATAAGAATTACATTACTTGGGAAATTACAATAATATATATATCTGATAAATCATGTCAGTGCCGAAACTCTGACTACTGAGCTGATGATAGCTTCGAGGACTAAATGTCCACCAACAGAGGTATAGACCAAGTGAAGCAATTTGTAGTAGAAAGCTTGTACATTTTTATATCTTATTTAGCACACTGAACTAGTCTCTGGAGTAATCTGCATCCGTACCGACAGTCAAAATATTAGAAATACAACAATTTGGTCTTTTTTCAGTCAATATATAAAGTATTGGGTAAAGTGGTAACATATTGCGTACTTGATTGGATATAAAGCTGGTTCCAATGATGGATCATTTCTTTTTACTATTATTATTATTCGTTGTATTACACCATCTCTGAAGGGAAGAAAGACAGGTTAGTGTCTTGAGCTCTTAATAATTTGATTTAAACTACAGTAATTTTGCAACTATTCGACTTTGTTTTGGGAACTGAATTATTTAATAGACAATGGGTCTTGATTCCCGTCTAGGATCTGAGAAAAAGTTGGATGCATAATATTTATTTTTCTAATAAAATACAGTACAGAACGCCAACCCATTTATATACCTAGGCCTCCGTGACAATCGAGTGCAATCATTTGTAGTAAGTAAACAATATTGAACAAATTGAGGGTCTAGAGGAGAGAGAAAATACTAGAGGCTCCTAGAAGCCTGTAATCGCTCACCTGGCTCGAAGTTGGCCAAGTACATTTATGTAGTTTCAGAGGAGATAATTTTTAAGTGAATTTTGGCGAATCTTCTATTTTTAGCAATGGCCGCCATCTTCTTTGGTGGGCGGGGCTGTCTAATATAATTCTGAAGGTAGACCATCTAAAGACCATTTCACCATAGTTTGGGCCCATTTTACCCAGCGGTTTCAGAGGAGATCATTTTTAAGTGATTGTTTGCCAAATTTTCTATTTTTAGTAATGGTGCACATCTTGGCTGGCAGCCGGGTCGTTGGACAGATTTCTGAAAGAGGATCACCTAACGACCATTCCACCATACTTTGGGTCCAATTGGCCCAGCAGTTTCAGAGGAGATAATTTTGAAGTGATTTTTTGCTGAATTTTCTATTTTTAGTAACGGTGGCCATATTGGTTGGCGGTCGGGGTCGTCGGACACAATTCTGAAAGATGACCACCTAAAGACCATTCCACCATAGTTTGGCCCCAATTGGCCTCGTAGTTTCAGAGGAGATAATTCTTAAGTGATGTTTTGCCAAATTTGATATTTTAGTAACGGTGGCTATCTTGGTTGGCGGCAGGGGTCATCGGGCACAATTCTCAAAGAAAACCATCTGCAGACCATTCCACCATAGTTTGGGGCCAATTGGCCCAACAGTTTCAGAGAAGATAATTTGTAAGTGATTTTTGGCCGAATTTGTCTATTTTTAGTAACGGTAGCCATCTTGGTTGGCTGCCGGGGTCGTCGGAATGAATTCTGAAAGGAGATAACCTAAAGACCATTCCACCATAGTTTCGGTCCAATTGGCCCAGCAGTTTCAGAGGAGATAATTTTTAAGTGATTTTTGCCAAATTTTCTATTTTTAGTAACGGTGGCCATCTTGGTTGGTGGCCGGGGTCATCGGACACAATTCTGAAAGAGGACCATCTGAAGACCATTCCACCATAGTTTCGGTCCAATTGGCCACGCAGTTTCAGAGAAGATAATTGTTAAGTGATTTTTTGCAGAATTGTCTATTTCTAATAACGGCAGCCATCTTGTTTGGCGACCGAAATTGTCGGATGTAATTCTGAAAGGGGATCACCTAATAAACATTCCACCATAGTTTGGGCCCAATTGGCGCAGCAGTTTCAGAGGAGATAATGTTTAAGTGATTTTTGCCAAATTTTCTATTTTTAGTAACGGTGGCCATCTTAGTTGGTGGCCGGGGTCATCGGACACAATTCTGAAAGAGGACCATCTGAAGACCATTCCACCATAGTTTGGGACCAATTGACCCAGCAGTTTCAGAGAAGATAATTTTTAAGTGATTTTTTGCCGAATTTTCTATTTTTAGTAATGGCAGCTATCTTCGTTGCTGGCGGGGTCGTAGGACATAATTATGAAAGGGGATCACCTAAAGACCATTCCACCATAGTTTGGGCCCAATTGGCCAAGCAGTTTCAGAGGAGATAATTTTTAAGTGATTTTTTGCTGAATTTCCTATTTTTAGTAACGGTGGCCATCTTGGTTGGCGGCCAGGGTCGTCGGACACAATTCTGAAAGATAACCACCTAAGGACCATTTCACCATAGTTTGCGCCCATCTGGCCAAGCAGTTTCAGAGGTGATAATTTTTAAGTGATTGTTTTCCCAAATTTTCTATTTTTAGTAACGGCGGCTATCTTGATTGGCGGCCGGAGTCGTCGGACACAATTCTCAAAGAGGACCATCTGAAGACCATTCCACCATAGTTTGGGCCCAATTGGCCCAGCAGTTTCAGAGAAGATAATTGTTAAGTGATTTTTTGCTGAATTTTCTATTTTTAGTAAAGGCAACCATCTTTGAGGCGGGGGGGAATTATCGGACTCAATTCTGAAAGGGGACCACCCAAGGACCATTCCACCAAAGTTTGGTTCAAATTGGCCTAGTGGTTTTAGAGGAGTTGATTAAAATGCAAAAAGCTAACGACAGACGGACGACGGAAGACAGACGACAGACGACGGACGACGGACGACGGACGCCCAGTGATAGCAATACCTCACATGACCCTTCGGGTCAAGTGAGCTAATAAACAATGTCGAATACTGGGGAAAAAACACGGCAACGGCAGCGGTCAGAGAAATGAAAATAAAAAGACATCGAAGGCACTACAGATATCAGAAGTACGAAAGTAGGGATGTGTTGTATGGACAAAATGAAACAATTTATTCTGATTCAATACTAAGTAGTATCCTTCAACTGTTGTCCAAAGTGGACACAAGATTGAACAGTATTGGGAAAAAAGTAAATCAGTCGATGAACTAGACGAGACCAAAACATCAATTAAGTCTGTAACACAGAAAGTATCCTACAGTCGAAAGGGAGGTAACAAATTGAAACAACAGTACACATAAATTGATTTGATTTATTGATTGATTTTAGGTGTTTAACACCACTTTCAGCAATATTTCAGCTATATCATGGCGACCAGTTTTAGTGGTGGAAGAAGCTGGTGTACCCGGAGGGAACCACGGACCATGGGCAAGCAAATGGTAAACTTAATCATATGCGACTGCGAGCCGAGTGCACCTTTTTTTGTAATTTACAAAGCCGGGAGCGAATCCACGCCGCATTCGTGATATGTTTGTATGAGTTGTTAGGTAATGAAACTCAATTCCAACCTAACTCATTGAGCCACCCTGGTCCCAACAGAAAATGAAGTAATACTCAAGGAATCAGTAACTTATTAGACGAAACAAAAGAAGCATACAAGGAGAACGAAACCGAAATAATGGAGGTGAAAAGAGAAAATATTGCCGTTAAAGAAAAGTTGTCAGAGATGGAAACTGCTATTAGAATGTTTAAGAAAAAGAGAGAGGAAATGAAGGAATCATTATTGGACCTAAAGTGTAGATCGATGAAATACAATCTGGTATTTACTGGTTTGAAGGAAACACCGTATGAGAATACAGAAGGAAAGCTAAGTGGTTTCTTAGGACAAGAACTCGATTTGGTCCTAGAAAACCAGTGAATGAAAACATGCGGAAAAAAGGTTATCCGATCTACAGACTGATTGTCGCTCGCTTTATCTATCACAGGGATTTGGCATATGTCCTAGACGATGAGTAAAAACTGATGGGGAAACCGCTTGGCATTAACCAACAGTTCCCGCTAGAAGTTGAGAACAAGCGGAAACAACTACATCCAGTGATGAAAAAATCCCGAGATAATGGCCACTTTACAAGGATGGTGCGTGACAAACTTTATATAGATATTAATCTGTATACTCCAAAAAGCGAAGTGATAGAGGACACCAATGTAATGGAAGTTGGAGTGGAAGACCAGCCATGCACTCCTCAGAACCCCATTCGTATCGACAAACCGATAAACGTCCACGGGTCAGCTCTACCCCAGATACCTATTATTAGGACAATTAACGATGATAATGTGTTAACTAACTCCTCTGATGAACTAATTT
Organism: Gigantidas platifrons; assembly: GCA_002080005.1. Classification (NCBI taxonomy): domain Eukaryota; kingdom Metazoa; phylum Mollusca; class Bivalvia; order Mytilida; family Modiolidae; genus Gigantidas; species Gigantidas platifrons. Next base: position 175,943 of record MJUT01050305.1, on the reverse strand, counting down.
CACCACGGACGAATGATTTAAATAACAGTAACTGTATTTCTACAATTGATAGTTGTTTGAAAACTTGTTGTTTATGTTTAAATGCTTGCAAAGATAATGCAGATAATGTCAGACTACTTACGCTCAATTGTTGTGGAACTAAAACAAAACTTTACTACCCAGAATTTATTGAAATGATCAATGATTTTGATATTCTATATTTAGTTGAAACCAAAACTGATGATTGTGATATAACAAATATCCCACCAGAAAATTCTAAATATGCGTCGATTGATGCTTTAAGTGAAATTGAAAATGAGTTTCAAAACAATTATAAATATTTGTGTCTACATGGTGATTTTAATAGCAGGACTTCAAAAGAACCAAATGTTATTGATTTTGAAAGAGAATCAGGTAACGATGAGAATGTTGAACATTTATTTATGGATACAAGTTATGTATATATGTTGAAAGAATTAGGTATTCCCCTAAGACGGGCTAATGAAGATAAGGTTATAAACCAGTATGCTAGAAAATTGTTAGATTTTTGTAAATATAATGATGTGTTCATTTTAAATGGTAAAATAGGTGAGGGCAAAGAAATTGGTAAATTTACATGTAAAAATGTGAGTGTTGTAGACTATATCATTACATCTCCAGAGGACTTAAGGCATATTACTAATTTACAGGTGTTAGAATTTAGTAAACTTCTTTCAAATGTCCATTGCCCAATATCAATTTTTATAGATAATGTTAAACAATATTCATGTATGAGGTAATTTTGTGTTGAAAAGCTCAGTAAACCTTTCACAACTTCAGCTATGAAAACTTTTGGAATTAAGAGATCGAGAAACATAACAGAGAAAAAGAGTGAAGAAAGTATATCTGAAAAGCCTTGGTCCGGATTAGACTGTAAATATGCAAGACAAAATTATAGAAAATAATTATAAAAAGAGTAAACATAAGAGAAATAAAACAGAATCTTCAAAATTAGAAATGTAGAAGGCAGAAAAGAGTATAAAAAGCTGCTCGACATAAGTATCGTTCATCATAGTCGGTTAAAGAGCTCATCAGAGCTCATGTTTTGCTTGTTAAGTGTACATATATGCCGACTTTAAATAAAATTTACTTTACTTTACTTTACTTTATAGGAAAGAACTGTGACAAAAGATGAAGGAATTAAGGTAGAACAATAGTAAAGAATATTGGAAAATATTGAATTCAGGTGGTCGTAAGAAGCAGCCAAATATTTCTATTAGCTCACTTTTTGACTTTTTCAAAAAACTAGATGAACCTCCTCATAACATAGATAATGATCATGATCTCCTGGATATAGAACCTCATTTTAGAAATACCCCAAATATTAAAATGAATGCAGAAATTACCGCAGATGAGATATAAAAGTATATCAAAGATTCATAACCCGAGAAGGCAAGTGGCGATGATATTATAATAAATGAACATATAAAATCATCACCACATTTGCTGATACCAATCTATGCTAAATTGCTTAATTTTATATTCAATTCAAGTAAAGTACCGGGTACATGGCAATCAGCAAATAGTATCCCCATATTCAAAAACAAGGGAAAATCTGATGATCCTAAAAATTATAGACCAATTTCGATTTTGAGCTGGCTAAGGAAACTTTTTACCTCTATGCTTAATAAAAGATTGAATGCTTACTCAGACGAATTTTTGTTGATCAACAAAAGCCAAGTAGGTCTTAGATATGGGTATTCAACCAATGATGATATATTTTCTTTGTACTCATTATTTGAACTTTTAACTTTGAAAAAGAAAAAAAATGTTCTGTGTATTCATAGATTTTGAAAAAAGCTTTCGATACTGTTTGGAGAGAGAGTTTAAGGTATAAATTAATCATGAATCATATTAATGGTAAAATGCACAATTCGAAATCTAGAATTACGTATGATAATGAATTTTCCGAATTTTTGCATGTGGGAACGGGGTCAGACAAGTAGATTCCTATACCCTTTCTTATTTTCGTTATACTTAAATGATTTGGAAACATTTTTAGAACATAATAATATAACTGGTTTGAAAACTTTATCTGATGAATTAGAACAATATCTTGGTTATTATGCTAAATTATTTGTGATTATGTATGCTATTAAATGATACTGGTCTTTTGGCAAAATCTGCAGTTATGTACAAAATAGGTTGGATCTATTCCAAGAATACTGCATCAAATGGAAACTTAAAGTAAATATAAATAAAACAAAAATTATGATTTTTTTCCAAGGGGAGATTGCCAACAAACATTCATTTTAAGTCTGAGGATAAGGAATTCGAGATTGTAAACGATTTTTTGTATCCTGGGATAAAATTCAGCAGGTCATGGTCATTTAGTAATGCTAAAAAAGAACTGGTGAACAGGGGAACTAAAGCTATGTATGAGTTACTAAAAAGGGGCATATTTCATAATTTATATATACAATGTCAATTAGAACTATTTGACAGTATGGTCAAGCCAATAATACTTTATGGGTGTGAAACTTGGGGATTTGGAAATAACGAAATTATTGAAAGGCTACATTTGAAATTATGTAAGCTACGTCTACATCTAAAAACTTCAACTCCCGATTATATGGTCTACGGTGAACTAGGAAGAAATCCCATCAGAATTAATATTAAAGTTAGAATGATAAATTTCTGCTGTGAAATTATTATGGGGAAACAAAGTAAAATTTCTCACATATGTTATAAATTACTTTATAAATAACAATAATTTTATAAGTGATGGATTATGGATAAACAATATCCAGGATATTTTAGATAAGGGTGGTTTATCATATATATGGCTATACCAGAATTCTATATAAGAAAAATGATTGGGTAATGACGTTAAGATGAATTCAATAGATCAATTTAAACAGACTTGGAGCACATCTGTAGATAATTCACCTAAGGCTTTGAATTATAGATTATACTAAACGGGGATATCGTTTGAAAATTATTTGGAAATTTTGAAGGATAAGGACTTATTCTTACTTTGTCGTTTCCGTGTCTCTAAGCACATACTTCCCATTGAAATCGGTCGGCGGCAAAACATAAATCGAGAGAATAGAGTATGTATTTTGTGTCAGGGTATGGAGTTGGGAGACGAGTTTCATTATTGGTTCGAATGCCCTGAATTTATACAGGACAGAGCCAGGTTGATTCCCCAAAAATACAGATGTAGTCCAAATACTCTAAAATATTGTTCCTTGATGTGTTTAAATTCTGTGGTTGAATTATGAAAATTAATTAGAAAAGCTAAGAGTAAAGTATGTCCTGAGGTAGCTATTGCGTTGATCTTGATTTGTTTACTTCCTTTCGGAAACTGATGTAAATATGTTTGTATTTTTGATATTGATCTCTTTACCATGTAACATGGTTATGAGAAATAAAGATATACTATTGATCATATCTCATATGTATCGTGGCATGTAATTAACAATAAAATTAAACAATGAAATATGACTTAGGACATTACGTATATAAATCTAAATACGTCTTTTAGAAATTGATACATGGCCTAGTTTGAATGAAATATTGAAAACAATGTACATTAACCATACCCGAAGTGAGCAGTTATACGATCTTTAAACTTCCGAAATGTTTTGCCTTGTGGAAAGTAAGCGTATATAGGGTCGACACATGTAAGTAGCTGTTAACATAGGATTGAATGAATATGGTTATGGACACGAACAAGTTAAATAAAGGGAAAAGAGATGACATAATAAAGTAATTGTATTGAAAATAAATATGTAAGCAGAAAGTTAAAAAGGGGGTGGCAATTCCAAGCCACGAGCGCCTGTGGCATTCGATTATACATTTTTTTTCTCCCAAAGATTTTTAAATTATTTATCTTTCAAATATCTTGACTATGAGCGTTCCTTATGAATGTGTATTAGATTGGATGCTTACGATTTTTTTACCACCACTGCGTCGATATCTTTGCTGATGGACTGTTACTACCCAAGGATATCATCCGACCAGTGGTCAGTGCTTCGCCACTGGCATGAAAGGGTCTATTAGATATAATTTATTATTGGAATGTTCAGTTCCTCCATAATGTAATCATTACTAAAGTTAAAGTTCTCCTCCTTAAGGAATAGATAACAATAGCCGAATTAGACTACGCTGTGTAGACCCTTTGGTTTCATTGCTCCCTAAGCCTTTTAAGTTATTTTTACTTTGCAATATTTTGAGCTTGAGCGTACACGTACATGATAAATGTTGTTCCAGAAACGAGATTTGTGTTCTATATTAGATATCTACGTTTTTATGTTTACAAAATAACACAACAAGTTTATCAGTGACTTGCGTCAAGTCAGTGGTTTTCTCCGGGTACTCCGGTTTCCTCCACCAATAAAACTGACCGTCATGATCAAACTGAAATATTGTTGAAAGTGGAGTTAAACACCATAACCCTAACCCTTATCCACAGCACGGATAAAAATAACAAACTGATAATAGTTTTTTATGTAGAAATCGTACCTGACATCATATACTACTTACTAACATCACACAATTAACATATAATATGGCAACATGAACTTACAAGAAAACGAAAACTTGAAGCAATATAAGTAGGAATTCTGAACACACCATAATATGACTGGGGGAAAACTGTAAACCTTGACTATCTATTAATGTTATGTTGATTCCCCCTGTATATGACATGAACATTATCATATTTATCTACATCTATTTGTTTTCTTTTTAATCTTTTCTTTCTGTTTTGTTTTTCTTCTTTTAGACAAGGTTAGTTTTGAATATTGATGTAAACCAAAATATAAGAATATTCATATTATGTATAAAATAATGAAAGGATTATTTCCGAGTAAGCTTAATTAAGTATAATGCCCCAGATCTACCAGAATATACTATATTTAGCATGTATATATATATTTATTTGTGAAGCAGTGATACAATATTTCAGTAACGTTTTCTATAACTCACCTGTTTACAGTCAATATTTCTAAATTCCCCACAAATAAATAGCACTACCTACCACTTGTATTTAAAATAATTTCTAAAAAAAAAAAAAAAAAGTACAAGATCGTATACAGTGACTAATGATATAAGTAGATAAGCAGGAAAAATAATTAAGATGGGATGATATTCTTTAAGAGGAACGATTAGACTGTAATCATTCATTTAACTTCCCGTGGCAAGTGTCACGTATCGTCAAAGTTTCTGTAGGACCCTTGCCATGAAACCTTTTGATGTCAAATACATTTTTACTGGAATTATAATTTGTAACCATGGATAACGACTTCTGTACCGGTGAATTTGTAATCAAACGTTTTCTATGATAATTTATCCAACACAAATGTTGTACGCTTACATTTGATGAAAATGTATAAAGATGGCTATTACAAGTAATAAACTGAAAAACTAACACTTCCAAAATCTAACAGAAAAAACGATATATCACACTGTCGGAATAGTTCCAAAATCTAACAGAACAAGAGATACCACACTGTCGGAACAGTTTCAAAATTTAACCGAAAAAGAAGAGATACCACACTGTCGGAACAGTTCTAAAATCTAACAGAAGAACAAGAGATACCAAACTGTCGGAACAGTTCCAAAATCTAACAGACAGACAAGAGATACCACACTGTCGGAACAGTTCCAAAATCTAACCGAACAACAAGAGATATCACACTGTCGGAAGAGTTCCAAAATCTAACAGAACAACAAGAGATACCACACTGTCGGAACAATTCCACATTCTAACCGAAAAACAAGAGATATCACACTGTCGGAAGAGTTCCAAAATCTAACAAAAAAACAAGACATACCGTACTATCGAAACAGTTCCAAAATCTAGCAAACAAACAAGATATACCACACTGTCGGAACAATTCCACAATCTAACCGAAAAACAAGAGATGTCACACTTTCGGAACAGTTCTAAAATCTAACAGAAAAACAAGAGATACGGCACTGTCGGAACAGTTCCAAAATCTAACAAAAATAAAAACAAGAGATACCACACTGTCGGAACAGTTCTAAAATCTAACAGAACAAGAGATACCACACTGTCGGAACAGTTTCAAAATCTAATCGAAATACAAGAGATACCACACTGTCGGTACAGTTCTAAAATCTAACAAAAGAACAAGAGATACCACACCGTCGGAACAGTTCCAATATCTTACAGAACAAGAGACACCACACTGTCGGAACAGTTTCAAAATCTAATCGAAAAACAAGAGATACCACATTGTCGGAGCAGTTCTCAAATATAACAGAAGAACAAGAGATACCACATTGTCGGAACAGTTCCAAAATCTAACAGACAGACAAGAGATACCACACTGTCGGAACAGTTCCAAAATCTAACAGAACAATCGTAGAAATCGCAAAATTGATACTCGGTCAAATCCACCACTGGTCGGGGGAGGAAGATAAAAAGTTCGTTAGAGCATAAGATTTCAAACAATTAACATGGACAATTGACTGATTCTCCATACCTACCATCCTTTCTAACACATATTACCTTTTAGACAAAGTGGTACTAAATTTAGGACTACCATCAACTGAGTCTCTAGTCTATCCTGTAACAGAGATTACTCCAGGTTTAAATCCCGATTCGGATCTTTATTAATTGAACTACTCACTTGATCTCTACCAAATCCGTTGGAACAAAGATCTAACTCTTCTTTCTCGTCCTTGATATATATTAAATCTACCTCAAAATAAACCTCTATTATAATTCCCATAGTTACCTGAACTTTGGTGTTTACTTTGATCATCAGATTGTTTACTTCCTTTAACTTTCTTTAACTCACCTTCAAAGTCTTTTATTCAGAAGTTCGAGTGTCTTTAAAAGTTCACTCATATCTGAAACTGCGGAAACTGGTTGATGTGTTGCTGTGCTTTCAGATTTTGAAGCACTTGAAATTTCAAGCTCAAGTTCAACATTAATAATAATATCATATTTACACCTTGTAGCATTCTTCAATTCTGGATCCTTTAAGAGTGTAGACCTGGGGTATGGAAGATAACTCTACTTTCAGTGTCTTCTCAAATATATGAGCATCTGTGCGTTTGAAAATTTCACCTCAATTCCAAGCTTCTTGGTGATAAAGATTGTTTACATTGGATTTGGCCAGTTAAAAAATATGACTCCTTTTCTTTTTACCTTTCCATAGTTATGCTCCTTGTATTTTTATATCTTATTGCTGCTTATGCCAGTTTCAGGCAGTGTGTTATTATTATATGTCCACAAAATATCATTGAAATATCTCTTTCCAGAAAAAATGTTCATCGAAATATGTTGTCAAAAATGCCAGAAATGTAACACAATTTTTGTGACAACCTTTTTCTATTGAATTTCATGGATTTGTGAAAAGAAACAAAAAATAAATATATTGATCAGAATCTTAGATATTATGAAACTATAGAGCAAATTATACGGTAGTAAGAAATAGAAAGCTATGTTTGGCTATGTTTGGGAAAAAATTGTAATATTATCTGATCCTCTCTTATACCGCCGTCCCCTTCTCCTAAGACAAATAAAGAATAATCAGAATCAGACGAATACTACTGGAGGACAGAATTTAAAGAAATTTGACAATACAGCTGGATGGCTGTTTTTTGTTTTTTTATTTTTTTTAATGAATTAATCAAGTATAGTCTCCCTCAAACCACCCCTCCCCCACCCCAACCGACCTGAAAATAAAAAAGACAAATGCAGTCATTTGGTAATTTGGATATCCACTGTGTCAATTATAAGAATTCAAAAGTTTTTTGCTATTGGTAACTAGTTATTTTTTTTTAATCTCACAAACAAAGAAACTAGGAAAAGATGGATGTGTGGTAACTTTCCTCGACAATTTCATTTTTTTTTCTGGGTGCTATGAAAAACATAAATTTAAATATTTTAAAAATCGGACCGTAAAAGTTTGTATAATTTGGTGCAATGATGTCTTTATGTCTATTCTTCAGTGTAGCAGTTTTTGGTGGAAATTAGTTGAAAGGAATTTTCTTAATCCTATTTTTAATACCAAGGTGGTCCTCAGGGCATCCCCCCTTTTTGCATTTTCCACTGTTTTGCACGTGATTATTTCCAGACAGGATATTTCATATTTATTCAACAACAACACTCTCAAGTGTATTGAAGCCAAAATATTCCCTTTCAATCAGAAATAAATGTGCATATCAATTAGAATCTTCCGAAACTAGTATTACCATCTGGCGTCCAGAATACATATAAAATATAAACATATAATTTCTCACTTCTGGGTTTATAATACCTGTCTCATAATCTTTCTGCACTATAGATTCTAATTTCATGCCGTAATCGGTGACGGACTGACCATTCATCTGTTTCTCTGCGTAGAAACTCAGTAATAGTGTATCATTAGAATATACATTACCGTATATGCCTTCTAATTTATCAATAATATGCATGGCGAGCAGATTTAGGGAGTATAAGCAAAGTGCTACGTGCTTGACCTTATAAGGAGATTCTTATACACTGTACGATAATCAATTCTGGGTACAGATGTTCTCTAAGTAAAGACTTAGCTTCGAATTTCCAGACATCAAACGATGTTTCACTCTTAGCTTCACCTGAGAAATTCGGTAAAGTAGTCTCTAATAAGGGGGAGTATTACCAGCCAGTCAAGGGTTTTGCTACCTAAATTGAAACGAACTTTAGGTTTAACGTCATTTATGCCTGAATAATCGTGGAAACACTTTCTGAACGGAGTAGGAGGTGGAGGTATAGGTGGAAGTTTCTCACAAACCTCTCTTGGTGTGGCAGTGTTATATCCAGTTGGAAACTGATTAAAAACAGAATCCTCCTTCTTAACTAGAGGCTTACTACGAGACAACACTCATATGCTTCACGAGTAAGTATTTTATATTTACCTTGCTGAGACAAAATTTCAATCATTTTTGTCATATCAGTCTCTGAAACCTTCCTCGGCACCTTCGACATTTTTGTGGGTCAGATTACCCATTGGTTTATCACGGAAAATACTCAAAGTACAATGTTTTAGTACAAATAATAAACGACAAGACAACAAGTAAACAACAAAGACAAATGATTCACAAGACAATTAAGGTAAATGAAGATGATAATAATGTCAACTCACCGTCAACAGAATAAGAAATACATTCGTGTTCAGTGCAGAGTTAGTTATTCAGGCTGCAAAAGTAAACAGCTGAAAAATATATGTACCAAGACAAAAAAAAATCAAGTCAAAATATTCAACACACTAAATATAAAAGTAAAGTGAAATAAATAATTAAATTGTCTTCAAATTAATAAACTATTTCAATATTATTATAAAGTTACAATTAATCACTTTATTATAAATAGTCTGAGCTCAACACACTGTTCTTGACATCGTCATCTGTTGAGATGACCGCGATATGTGTAATTACAAAAAATCAATACACAACTAATACACAATGGTTCACATCGCTACGTTTCAAATAACCACAATTCACAACGAATAAATATATATTTTCCTCATGTTGTCGGTGTATAAATCATCCACCAAGTTAACTACAAATTCTGGCAGCTGCAAATTATGAACTATTTACAATATTCATTACCAGTATGCCTCTAACTGCAATTCACTTCATTTGGGCAGCGCTGCATAATTTACGGGAGATCACCATTCCGTCTTGACGAAACTAGTAAAGGCTGCTTTCCAAATTATGACAAATACAGGAAGATTCCTCTGCTCCGGCAATATTAGTTGTAGAAACAACAACATGTTTGGGTGGCACCAATATTATAATATATCATCTCGTTGGAGCCTCCATTTGTCACAGATACATTGACTATATAACCATTTAAATATGGAATTAAGGGCTTTGATGGTACCACTATCCAAACCAACTGGTTAAGTTATCAACAAAAACAAGATTCAACTGTAAATATATTTAATACTCAACTGTACACATTTATAGCAACATTCGGAAAAATACAAATTCATTCAAAAATGGAAAAAATTACCACAGGAATATAAAATCACTAAATATGACAATGACAAATTATATGATTTACGGACTTACTGCATTAAACATATGAACTGAATTTAATATAATAAACTTTAAAAAAAATAAATTAAAACACTAAATCTAAATGAATCGTTTATAACTATATAGCAAAAATTTAAATACCTGTAAATATATTGCATTCACTGTTAGGCGTCTGTCTTTTCCGTGGACCTGGTAGTTAATAAAAAAAATATAACAATCCCGGCGCGCAAGTCTTCCTGGGTTTGTTCTATTAGTTTTCGTGCCAAGCATGCAATTTAAAGTGTTAGTATAGTCGTCATTCACAGTCATACGTCATGATGAATATGATGGAACAATGAATGAATGAATAAACAAATATAATCTATACTTTTTAATAAAATAACTATTACGGTGACATATTTCCCCTCTAAAAATAATATTCAGTCTCTGAAACCATAGAAATAAAAAAAAAATCAACATCCCACCAAGCGATAATATCTTTATGTACAATTATATATTCAAATTATGTTCGTTTATATCAATGGTGGTTTCTAAATGACGTGTCCATTCGGCACTCAGTGCATGAGTAGGATGTTTCCCATCTACCAATCTTGCATAAATGTAACGAGTTTTCTTACCATTTCTCTTATGAACATAAGAATGTAAGAATGGAGATACGACCCCATTTACCAGGTTTTTATGAATGATATAGCTATTTATTGTGTACAGGATAGAATTTAGCTGTTCCTGCATAATAGCATATTCTGTTTCATGCTTCAAATGAACAGTTTTTCCAACACATTTCCTGTGGGAGTTCCATATTTTGAAACTGATGGTTGTTATTGTACAAAGAACAACTTCACATCACATATTTTCCATTCGTTTCTCAACATCTGATATAGCGTTTTGTACATGTACATCTTTCTCTAAATTGAGATAAGATTCCTCGTACTTTTCCTTCTTGTCTCGAGTTAAAGAACATATATCTGGGATTCCAGCAATATAATACACTATTTTAGGATCAATGTTATTACGTAGTTGTTTTTCGGCCAAATCACACAGGTTGCTATATGTTCCAACTGACAGAATGTTAACTTGCTTACACTTCATCTGATTCATGCTACGACCACGACTTGATCCAAAAATGTAAGAATGTTTATACATACCTTTAATGTAAAATACAATTTATATACGTGTACTATATTATAAAATACTAAAATTAAAAAATTTTGGTCGACGATCTAATATACCCAGGTGGCATTTATCTCTCTGTGTATACTTTAATTATCGAACAAAAGAGTTAAATATATATGTATGTCCCTACATCTAAAAGAATATATAATCACCATAACGATCTGGCATCTTTGTATGTCTACCAGTACGACGTACAACTGTCTCACGTGTCTGTTCTAGTGGACTCTGAATACTATTTATCAGATTGTCAACCTCATCACTTACCTCATTCTCATTTGTAGTTTCAAGCAATCCTTCATCATGTTGATGACTCCCAAGTGAGTCGTCATTACGACTACTAGACCCAGTCGCGTGCTCAGAAACAATATCGTCAATGTCATTACTTACTCCAAGACTCCTTGAATTATTAGACATTTCTAATATCGACTCAGATGTTGTTGACCCAATAGGACTGAAGACTTCAGCCAATGCGTTTAATGACTTTTGCGCTGACATTTTATGAGGGTTTGGAACCACGTGTGTAACAATATCATCAGAAAGTTGGCTATCACTAACACCATATGTATAGGAATATCATCATCAGACTCATCAGAAAGGTGACTACCACTAACACCACAAGTGTAACAATATCATCATCAGACTCATCAGAAAGTTGGTTACGACTAACACCACATGTGTAACAATATCATCATCAGACTCATCAGAAAGTTGGCTACCACTAACACCACGTGTGTAACAATATCATCATCAGAATCAGATTCATCAGAAAGTTGGTTACGACTAACACCACATGTGTAACAATATCATCATCAGACTCATCAGAAAGTTGGCTACCACTAACACCACATGTGTAACAATGTCATCATCAGACCCATCAGAAAGCTGGTTACGACTAACACCACATGTGTAACAATATCATCATCAGACTCATCAGAAAGTTGG
>MJUT01050305.1:146411-163646 GCA_002080005.1 Gigantidas platifrons | reverse complement strand
TAACACCACATGTGTAACAATATCATCATCAGACTCATCAGAAAGTTGGTTACGACTAACACCACTCAAGTAACAATATCATCATCAGACTCATCAGAAAGTTGGCTACGACTAACACCACGTGTGTAACAATATCATCATCAGGCTCAGCAGAAAGTTGGCTACCACTAACACCATATGTGTAGGAATATCATCATCAGAGTCATCAGAAAGGTGACTACCACTAACACCACATGTGTAACAATATCATCATCAGACTCATCAGAAAGTTGGTTACGACTAACAACACATGTGTAACAATATCATCATCAGACTCATCAGAAAGTTGGCTACCACTAACACCACATGTGTAACAATATCATCATCAGACTAATCAGGAAATTGACTACCACTAACACCACGTGTGTAGCAATATCATCATCAGAAAGTTGGCTACCACTAACACGATCAGCTTCTGTCTTTACAATTTTTGCTATTGGGTCCTTATTGTGTGCTATGTCCGAAATTTTAGTGCAGCACTTAATTGGATTTAACGATTTCCTAATCTGATGTACCAAAGCTTCAGTTAGTTAAGAATAGTTCGGAAGTAGCAGTTAAGGATTGATCTCAATTTTTTTTCGGTTCATGAAGAAATAAACTCAAAAATGTGTAAAACGCTTTGCGGGTTACATAGTGTGTACCACATTTTTGAGTTTATTTCGAATGAACCGAACAAAAAATTGTGATAAATCCAAATAAATTAATTCTTAATTATTTTTTTTCTTTTCCTAAAAATATTTTGACGGATAATAATTGCTTAAAAAGAATTAAGATTAAAAATGTTCCCAATTGAGACCCTAACATGTGACTTCCGGTCAAAAATTTTGTTTATGGAAAATAACATATATTTTTTTATCCAATCAAAATCTCTTAAACACATCAAATTAATTTATGTTTCTATGAACTGTTTTGATTTTCAATTTTCCCTTTCCATACTATGTTCTAATTACATATACTGGAATGGGGTCGTCAGGTTAAGAATAAATAACGTATGGTTCTCTATTCCAACGGTTTGCTAGCGTTTGCTTACCTCTTATATGNNTCTTCAGTTAGTTAAGAATAGATCGGAAGTAGCAGTTAAGGATTGATCTCAATTTTTTTTGGTTCATGAAGAAATAAACTCAAAAATGTGTAACACGCTTTGCGGGTTACCTAGTGTGTACCACATTTTTGAGTTTATTTCGAATGAACCGAACAAAAAATTTTGATAAATCCAAATAAATGAATTCCTAATTATTTTTTTTCTTGTCCTAAAAATATTTTGACGGATAATAATTGCTTAAAAAGAATTAAGATTAAAAATGTTCCCAATTGAGACCCTAACATGTGACTTCCGGTAAAAAAATTTGTTTATGGAAAATAACATATATTTTTTTATCCAATCAAAATCTCTTAAACACATCAAATTAATTTATGTTTCTATGAACTGTTTTGATTTTCAATTTTCCCTTTCCATACTCTGTTCTAATTACATATACTGGAATGGGGTCGTCAGGTTAAGAATAAATAACGTATGGTTCTCTATTCCAACTGTTTGCTAGCGTTTGCTTACCTCTTATATGAATGTTCTTAAGCAGAACCCTATCACCTAGTTTCAAGACTGAATTTCTTACTTTCAAATTATACCTTGTTTTATGCCTTCTACTTGCTTTTTCAGCAGGTTTAGAAGCTGTTTTGTATCCAAACTGTAATCTCTTCTCTAATTGTCGACCGTATGATTCATGACTTTTACCTTGCGCTAACTCTGTGTTTACTTCTAAGAAAGCATCAATGCTAAGGCTAGGATGCCAGACAAACATTCAAAAATGTGGACTGTAATTTCTACTCTCATGACTAGTAGCGTTATGCGCATGTACCAAAGGGGCTACATCATTTTTCCAATTTACCTTCTGTTCATCATTCAAAGTTCTTAGCATGCCTAACAAAGTAAAGTTAAACCTCTCACACTGACCATTTCCATCAGGATGAGCTGAAGTCGTTCTAGACTTCTTACAACCAGCCATCTAACACAATTCGTTAATAACTGTAGACTCAAAATTCCTACCTTGATCGTTATGTATACGCGCTGGAAACGAGTATTGTTGAATGAATGATTACCATAAACATCTGGAAGTAGTCTGAGCTGTCTGATTCCTGGTAGGAATTGCCTGAGCATAGCGTGTAAAGTTATCAGAATGGAGATAACTGTATTGTATATGAAAATTTCATGGCATCAATTGTTGATTTAATGGTGTAATATTTACGGTATCAATTCCACGGTTGAAATAGCATGATATATATATATATATATATATAAACGTCTAAAATGGTTTGTAAAACAACACCAAGTACACAAAACAAAGTGATAAAGAATTAAACACTTCGTTGAATGACAAAATTTTCGTCCCACCGAGGGACTTTATCAATGTCTATTTAAATAATACTTGCCCCTTTTATTCTTAACAGTTTTTATTTTTCATTTTCTCTGTCTTCCCATTAGNGTCTATATTATCTTTTGGGATGTAGTTATCAAGAGCATTACATAGTTTAAGCATATTTTATTAATTAATTCAACATAGCATTATACTATTGAACTATATATGATATATAATACAAGATAATTAATAGGATTGGGAAACAAGTTGCTAGAACCTATATTAATATCGCAATATGAACAACGGTAAAAATATAAATTGAACATTCATATAGCTTGATTCATCATCACCTGTTAACAATGCACCTTGGTTGTAACATGCACAGGGTCAGAAATGTAACTTACATAATAAAAATCATCACACCCAAAGAAACAGGGAAAATATACTTATATTAGATATATAAACAATTATGCAACACAATAAAATTAGTATGCATTCAATAAACTATATTTCCAATACACCAAACAGTAATATCAGTATGATATCCATTTGTCTTGTTTTGTATGCCAATACAATATGTTTAAAGTAAAGTATGATCAAGACATTGATTCGTTCTTTACAATAAGATGGGGGTGTTAGCTAATGGGAAGACAGAGAAAATGAAAAATAAAAACTGTTAAGAATAAAAGGGGCAAACTTTCACATAATTAGATCAAAATAACGATCTTGAATTTGTTGCATTGTCTATCGTGTACATAGAGTCTATGTATTGATTACCGTCGTATTAATGTCTTAACAGCTAGAGAACATTGAAGGGGCAATAAAAAAGGGCAATCCAGAAAAACTGGCAAAATAGGGTACACAAGACGAAGACAAAACACAACACAATATATGATGGACACCACTATGTGGAAACAAACACAGATAACGTAAATAAGACATGAACCCCCCTACAAACAACCGGGGTAAAAGACTAACCGATCATCGTTTTATACGGAAATCGTAACGGACATCAAAACACAGAACTCAGAACGTAAAGACATATAACAAGATAACACAAAAAAGTATTATATCGATCAAACTGATATTTTACATTGCAACTTTTGTATACTGTATCAATGTGTGTACATAATCATGTACGTGTAAATCTGCTTTTAGAAAAATAAACAAATTACAAGAAAAGTATTCGATTTTACACAATGCCATCGGAAGACATAATAGTCAACTTTGATCCGAAAAACTTTTTGAAAGATAAAATTAAAAAATAAATCCTTCACCTAATGGCCGAGTTGATCATGTATGATGAGAACGAAGTTATTTGTTCTATCATAAAACATAATTTTATTTAAAATTTAAAGAATATTTCTGAATGTTCAACGTATTGCAAAATGCATGAGGCGGCATATTTACACATTTGCATACAATGATTCGGTGTTAAGATATTCCTGTATGCACCGGTAACAAAATTCATATTGCTCCTGAAATGAAAAGAAAACAAACATTATAACGTATGGTATGTACAAAGGATATAGACATTTTAAACAAACACGCGCAAGTTATAATAAAAATTGTACCAGAAATATACCATTTCGGGAGAAAGTTCTTACATTGCTTGTTTGCCCCCGGGTGGCTCAGTGAGCTAGGTAGTTGGATTACCTAACAACTCATACAAGCCAATCACCAATACGGCGTGGGTTCGCGCCCGGCTTTGTAAATTACAAAGAGTGCACTCGACTTGCAACTGCAAGTGATAAAGCTTACCAGTTGCTTGCCCATGGTCAATGGTTCTCTCCGGGTACTCAGCCTTCTTCCACCACTAAAACTGGTCGCCATGATATAGCTGAAATATTGCTGAAAGTGCCGTTAAACACCAAAAATCAAAAAATCAAATCTAATTTTGAGAAACAAGTGAAGGGTTAGGGTGATGGTGCTTAACACCACTTTAAACAATATTCCAGTTATATTGTGGTGGTCAGTTTTATTGGTGGAGGAAACCGGAGTACCCTGAAAAAACTGCCGACCTGCAACAAGTCACTGACAAACGTTATCACAAAATATTGTATCGACTTGTTTCTAGGGGCCGTCGCGGTCGTGATCGTATGGTAGATGGATTTATAACTATGCAATCAGTGCCTATCACCATTAACGGTGTGAGTTCGAATCCCGGTCGATACAACATATATCGTAACATATCTTCCTACATAATATATGTAACTATGAAAATATATTTGTGACACTAATATTTGAGCCATTGAACATATTTTGCCAACCCTATTATAAAACAAGATGATTTATATGTATGTTGTTGCTCATTTTGCCACCAAACATAATGAAATCACCCAATTTATATCTTAAAATTAATAATAAAGTTATTATTACAATGTGCTCACTTCAACGTTGTTAATTAGGTCGGCCATGTTTGTTTTGTTTTTGACGAGGGCCAAATGGTTATTAAATATTGTTACATGAATGCACTTTTTTCCTCTGAATGTTTTATGGTTTATATACAGATTGTTACACCATTTAACTCATGGTATACATATTACTTGTATACCCTGGAGGTGTGTGTCCATGTAGGGGTGATATTCCGTCGTGTTTGTCAAATTAAAAGCCGAATTTCAAGTGTGATCTGTAATATATTTTTATATTTGGACAAAATATAAAAAAAACAACATAAGAAGATATGTCACATTATATGTATATGTTCTGTATAACTCTAATAATATATCATTTCTTTCCGGAATAGATCATTTGTGTGTGACACCTTCATTATTTATACCTTTCACATCATTATTGTATTTCTCTTTCGCTTGTCACTGTTAGAACAGTTTTTCTCATATGGAATGCTATTTTTTATTCGAATAATTTTACTTAGCTATTTATTTTTTTTATAGATACTGTTGCTGAAAGTCAGTGGAGTGTTTCTATGTTTTAATATTTCCTTCTAGAGTGCTCGTAAGTAAACGGATTTGACTATTAATATAATCAAGACCCGATAAGATTCTAACTAAAATGATGTACACTTCAAAGACCTTTCTATATATTAAAGTAGATAACACTTACAACATTTGACAATAATTCCGGTCGTCGAGTCTGAATACGTCTTACTACTTGAAATATGTCAACTTCCTCATCTAGCTCCTTCTGCTCAATGACGATGCCTGTTGCTACAAATAGTCCCGATCTTGTACATCCATCCCTATAGAAGTAAATCATAAAATAAAATAAAAAAAAATACGTGAGGATATGACAATACTCCATTGTAATGAACATATGGGATTAAAGTTTATAAAAAATGAAAAACTACTCAAATGTAACAATATCACAATTTATATTGTTAAAATAAAAATGTGAAGATAACCGCTATATAAAAGCACATAAAATGAGTGATCAATATCAAAATTGTTAGTGACTTTCAGAAGGGTCATTGGTTTTCTCTGCTGTAGTCAGGTTTTCTCCACAATAAAGCTGACCATCACGATACACGTATTGTATTGCTAACAAATCTGATCAATATCAATATGATCACAAGTTATCCCACAGATACAAAAAAAAGTCATCACGATAGGTGAAAGAATCCTGCGGAGACTAATAATTCTGTAATAAAACTGAGAACCAAACATCTTCACCGAGTCACCAGTCAGGGTGTTCTTGCTCCATCCTGCTCCAACAGTTAATATGTAAACATATCTTGGCCTGCTCATTTTACGCTGACAACATAAATATAACCAGTACAAATTCTGTACTTACATTAATTGTCTTTGCCAACGTTAATTATGTGTCCACGTAAAAGAATATAATACTTCAAAAGTTGCATTGTTGTTTTACACAAATTGTAGCTCATTATTCTAATTGACAAAATACCTGCATACAACGACTATTGATTTCTGTGTTTCCATGACATCGTTTGCAATCACACCAACGAAGTTTGCAACAACACTTTTTCCGATGATGGTCTCACTTTATCAAATGACCATATAGTTATATTTCTGGAATTGATATGTGCCTGGAAAATGTAGTTAATGCTCTTTTTATATGAATGCTATTCATGTAAAAAAATATATCTCGGAACTTCTTTACTGACCTATTTTTATCTATTACGGATTTTGGTAAATCATGCAATTATATGAAAGTGATAGTTACAGTACAATCGATTGGAAAACAATAAAACATATATCGCAATGTCTGCGAATATTGTGTTGTGCTTTTGTTTTGTTTTTCTTCGTCTTGTGTGCCCTATGTTGCCAGTTTCTCTGGATTGTTCATTTTTCGATTGACCATTCGGTGTTGTCAAATGTTTATTGATGCTACTTACCCGTATGCTATTATTTATAATTTTACTTGCATTTGGTTATTTTTGTTGGTTTATGGTGCTTAACGCCAGCTTCAACAATATTTGAGTTATATCCTGGCTGTCAGTTTTATTGGTGGAGGAAACTGGAGTACACCAATCTGTTGCAAGTCATTGACAAACTTTATCACATAATGTTGCATAGTACACCTCGCCATGAACAGGGTTCGAACTCACAACTTTAGTGGTGATAGGCACTGGTTGCACAGGTAGTTGTAAATCCAACTACCATACGATCACGACGACGACGACCCTACATTTGTATTTGAAACACTTGCATGACCGCATCACGTCAATAAGAAGGGAGTTATTGGCTCATTAAACTAGCTTAGTAAAAACAGATATATCAAATGTAATGTGTATTTGTGTGTTAGAGCGGCACCAATCAAACGTAATGTGTATTTGTGTGTTAGCGGCACCAATCAAATGTAATAAGTATTTGTGTGTTAGCGGCACCAATCAAATGTAAGGTATATTTGTGTGTTAGCGGCACCAATCAAATGTAATGTGTATTTGTGTGTTAGCGGTACCAATCAAATGTAGTGTGTATTTGTGTGTTAGCGGCACCAATCACATGTAATGTGTATTTGTGTGTTAGCGGCATCAATCAAATGTAATGTATATTTGTGTGTTAGAGCGGCACCAATCAAATGTAATGTGTATTTGTGTGTTAGCGGCACCAATCAAATGTAATGTGTATTTGTGTGTTAGCGGTACCAATCAAATGCAGTGTGTATTTGTGTGTTTAGCGGCACAATCAAATGTAATGTGTATTTGTGTGTTAGCGGCATCAATCAGATGTAATGTGTATTTATTTGTGTGCTAGAGCGGCACCAATCAAATGTAATGTGTATTTGTGTGTTAGCGGCACCAATCAAATGAAATGTGTATGTGTGTGTTAACGGCACAAATCAAATGTAATGTGTATTTGTGTGTTAGCGGCACCAATCAAATGTAGTGTGTATTTGTGTGTTAGAGCGGCACCAATCAAATGTAATGTGTAATTGTGTGTTAGAGCGGCACCAATCAAATGTAGTGTGTATTTGTGTGTTAGCGGCACCAATCAAATGTAGAGTGTAGTTGTGTGTTAGCGCGGCACCAATCAAATGTAGTGTATGTTTGTGTGTTAGAGCGGCACCAATCAAATGTAATGTGTATTTGTGTGTTAGAGCGGCACCAATCAAATGTAGTGTGTATTTGTCTGTTAGAGCGGTATTGATCAAATGTAATGGATCGTGGGAAGTTTCCGACAGTGTGGTATTTTTGCTTACTCATTTAATGTGTATCAATATGTATCTTTGTATATTCTAGTACCTTGTGCTTCAGACTAACAACAACTGTATCTGTTTCATATGATGACGATTTTCTTGTAATAATGAAATTGTCAAAGTACTTTTCCTCTCCTTCTTTCCCAGGTAGAAATGTCACATTCTATAAGTACACAAATATATTATATGGTATCTGTATTATCCATATGACATGGACATGAGAAAATCTGATGTAAAAATCTACACAGGAAAGAACCAAAGGAAGTAAAAACTATTCATTTGGTCTCCATTTCAAAGCTAAGACTGTGTACAGTTGGACACTAAAGAGAGTGTTAAACAGTACATATATTAATTATATAGCATATAATTTTGACTTCAAGTCGGTAAATATCACCATTGTCATTCGATGATCGGGCAAAGATAATGCATGCAAAATAATTATCATTTAGCATGAGAAAAACCCTCCGAAATACAAAAGCTTGAACTCTCGGAATGTGAAATATTCTATGAGTTAGCTATATCCAGTACGTGGGGATTCGCACTGTGTACACGACATTGTCCAATCATATATTCACTATATGGGACGTGGTTGTAAATTTACATGACAAAATTTCCAATGTTACGCTTGGAAACCAAAAGAGCGCTTTAATATTGCTTTTGCTATATCAAGATCATATCAAGAGGACAACACCCATTTGTTGTATAAGAAACGAATCTGGATTCGAACAGTACGAATTCATCAAACTTAAATAATTTTTTGACATTCATACATGTGCACCATGCAAAACAACATACATATTTTGTATTGCAATTTATTGATTTTAAGACTATGAAATCTAGTTACAACACAAAAGTCGATATACAATGAAAATGGAGGACAACACCCAAAAATAACCAAGAAATGAAAACTGATGCTCCTTATGGATTTCATTCACTTAAGGATTTGTGTCAGAACGAAACTTTTCCTTCCTGAATAATGCAATACATTGTAATATGTATTGTCTTAAGCTAAACTTCATTACATAATGGGGTTGACGCCTTTAAGCTTTGTGATCGTCAGTTCATGTGTGAAAATTTGTTTATAATTCTCTAATGTCTCCAACTTTGTGGAAGAAGGTGTTGGAATCATTTAAGTCAATACGTTGTATTTCAAAGAATAAATATCTGAATGACAATATATTTGTTATTAAATGTGCGTTTTTAATGTCACATCATTTCTGAATGTTAGTTATTTCAGTTATTACGAGTTACAAAGAAACCATTCTTTCTAATTTGCACTCTCTACACAAATGTAAATCTCAATATGTTTTGTCTAGAACTTCTATAGGTATCAATGCTTAAAGCATGTGTATGGTTCTGTTTAGTTAACTACATATGTGGTTTGCGTTGTATTTTATATTATATTGCATTGGATAATACAATTTTTCATATATTACGGACCAATCCAGGTATTGTGTAACATATTCTACAGATCGGTCCAGGTATTGTGTAACATATATTACGAACCAATCTAGGTATTGTGTAACATTTTATACGGACCAATCCAAGTATTGTGTATCATATTATACGGACCAATCCAGGTATTGTGTAACATATTATACGGACCAATCCACGTATATGTAACATATATTACGGTCCAATCCAGGTATTGTGCAACATATTATACGGACCAATTCAGGTATTGTGTATCATATTATGCGGACCAATCCAGGTTTTGTGTAACATATTAAACGGATCGATCCATGTATTGTGTAACATATTATACGGGCTAATCCAGGAATTGTGTAACATATTATACGGACCAATCCAGGTATTGTACAACATATTATACGGACCAATCCTGGTATTGTGTAACATTATATCCAGACTTCACGGTCATACATAGTATGCAGATCGATCCAGACTTCACGGTCATACATAGTATGCAGATCGATCCAGACTTCACGGTCATGCATATTATACGGATCGATCCAGACTTCACGATCATACATTTTATACGGATCGATCCAGACTTCACGGTCATTCCTTTTATACGAATTGATCCAGATTTCACGGTACATATTATACGGATCGATCCAGACTTCACGGTCATTAATTTTATACGGATCGATCCAGACTTCACGGTCATACATTTTATACGGATCGATTCAGATTTCACGGTCATACATTTTATACGGATCGATCCAGACTTCACGGTCATACATATTATACGGACCGATCCAGACTTCACGGTCATACATTTTATACGGATCGATCCAGACTTTACGGTCATACATATTATACGGTTCGATCCAGACTTCACGGTCATCCATTTTATACGGATCAATCCAGACTTCAAGGTCATACATAGTATACGGATCGATCCAGACTTCACGGTCATACATTTTATACGGAACGATCCAGAGTTCACGGTCATACATTTTATACGGATCGATCCAGACTTCACGATCATACATTTTATTCGGATCGATCCAGACTTCACGGTCATACAATTTATACGGAACGATCCAGACTTCACGGTCATACATTTTATACGGATCGATCCAGACCTCACGGTCATACATTTTATACGGATCGATCCAGACTTCACGGTCATACATATTATACGGATCGATCCAGACTTAACTCATACATTTTATACGGATCAATCCAGACTTCACGGTCATACATTTTATACGGATCGATCCAGACTTCAGGGTCATACATATTATATGGATCGATGTAGACTTCACGGTCATACGTTTTATACGGATCGATGCAGAATTCACGGTCATACATATTATACGACTTCATGGTCATACATTTTATACGGATCGATCCAGACTAAACGTTCTTACATATTATACGGATCGATCCAAAGTTCACGGTCATACATTTTATACGGATCGATCCAGACTTCACGGTCATATTTTTATACGGATTGATCTAGACTTCACCGTCATACATATTATACGGATCGATGCAGACTTCACGGTCATACATATTATATAGATCGATCCTGACTTCAC
Source organism: Gigantidas platifrons (assembly GCA_002080005.1). Taxonomy (NCBI): domain Eukaryota; kingdom Metazoa; phylum Mollusca; class Bivalvia; order Mytilida; family Modiolidae; genus Gigantidas; species Gigantidas platifrons. The sequence goes on along the minus strand of MJUT01050305.1, from coordinate 152,626 downwards.
GGTCATACATATTATACGGATCGATCCGGACTTCACGTTCATACATATTATAAGGATCGATCCAGACTTCACGGTCATACATATTATATGGATCGATGCAGACTTCACGGTCATACATTTTATACGGAACGACGCAGACTTCACGTTCATGCATATTATACGGATCGATCCAGACTTCACGGTCATACATTTTATGCGGATCGATCCAGACTTCACAGTCATATATTTTATACGGATCGATCTATACTTCAACGTCATACATATTATACGGATCGATCCAGACTTCACGGTCATGCATATTATATGGATAGATCCAGACTTCACGGTCATTGATTTTCGAGTAGTACTTTCGTACTCGTACTCCACAATATTCCAATGATAACAAACTAATTATTTTATACCGTTTTCTGGATTGCTGGATTGTTTATTTGTTGTTATTTGTTTTTTTTTGTTATTTGCAAATACAAACTCTTATATGATCGAAAAAACCATGTATGTTTTTCTACCGTTCTTACATTACCTTGTCTGAAAGATCCATCACAACGATACTATCACTATCGTTATCATAAGTGAGAGACCAAAAATCTCCAATTGTGTCTGGTAAAGGATAATGTGTAACAATATAATTTATATTTTGCATGAAACTCTAAAAAATAAAAACAAAAGTAAAACTTTACATAAAACATTAATAGTTATTCATGATCAAAATCGATACAACCGAAAGTGAGTATATTTATTAATGACTATTGATACGACATATCAGTGACATGCAGATGTTTGGTGATTTTCTCCACATTTCTCCGCCGAAAAACAATCTGAATGGCTTTCATTATATATACAGATTAATTTTACAAATTAAAGCAAACAAATTAATATTCTATTTTATTTACTGCCATTTAAATTATTATGCTAACTTGTTAAGACCATGGCGTTTTCATTTAAGAATGTTATAGTAATTACTTAACGAATGCACTCACACGAGTATAACAACAGCATTAATGTACTCACGGGTATAATAACAGCATTAATGTACTCACGAGTATAACAACAGCGTTAATGTACTCACGAGTATAACAACAGCATTAATGTACTCACGGGTATAACAACAGAATTAATGTACTCACGAGTATAACAACAGCATTAATGTACTCACGAGTATAACAACAGCATTAATGTACTCACGAGTATAACAACAGCATTAATGTACTCACGGGTATAACAACAGTATTAATGTACTCACGAGTATAACAACAGCATTAATGTACTCACGAGTATAACAACAACATTAATGTACTCACGAGTATAACAACAGCATTAATGTACTCACGAGTATAACAACAGCATTAATGTACTCACGAGTATAACAACAGCATTAATGTACTCAACCATTAAAAAGTTCACTTCAGGTAGGGGTTGTGGTATGACCCCCCAGGCCTGAGCTATAATGCATTTAATTTGCCTAGTCACCCTGATCATAAATATATATGGTTTAAGGTGGGGATCGCGGTCACATTTTTTTATACAGATTCCCCAGCGGGGTGGGGCTGAGCCCCGGAGATAAAAAATAAATGTTGAATGCACAACTTCACATTGGCATGTCCACCCATACCAAATATTAAGTTTCTATCTTTTGTAGTTTCAGAGAAATGTGTAATTCTCAAAATATGTACTTTTTCTATAAAAAACCATGATTTTACAGAAAGAAAACAGTAGATTAATCTGAATTTCGAACTCGCTCTAAATAATAGCGTAATAATTCCTCCTACCAAAAAATGATGTTGATCGGCCAAAAACTAAGATAGGCTAATATACGCCCGCCCGCCCTCCCGTCCGCCTTTTGCCAAAACATAAGCCGACTGCAACTTCGTTGCAACTCGGCTAATATATAGCTAGGGTTATTGTTTGTACTTACAAGTGAGAACTAAAATACCTCCATTTGTCCGATTATGTGTGAGTGTTGGCATGTTACTGTGGAGAGCACTTGCATGATCGCATCATTTCACTACGAGGGGCGGTTTGGGTCCATAAAATTAGTTTAACGCAAGAACGGTATACTGAAGTACCTGTACCCAGCAAGAACTGTATACTGAAGTATCTGTACCTAGTAAGAACTGTATATTGAAGTACCTGTACCTAGCAAGAACTGTATACTGAAGTATCTGTACCTAGCAAGAACTGTATACTGAAGTACCTGTACCTAGCAATAACTGTATACTGAAGTACCTGTACCTAGCAAGAACTGTGAAAGGTCATGTATATGTATGTAAGAGTTATCGATTTTACCCCCCTCTACAATTGATTTTGGAGCAGTTCGGACATTGTGTTATTTTTTTATATTTTGTTTATCAGTTACTTTGGACCCCACTCTATGATATGCTTTATATGTTTTCTTACGTGGTAATATACTCTGAACAGCATTCTTTTGGATGTTTTCTCTCCTCTTTCCCGCTTTGCATTTGTCATCTTTGTATTTAGGCTTTAATTTCAGAAGTTTCTAAACAAAACAAAAACAAATGAATGCAATAACAATCGGCCTTGCTTAGAGGCCTAACATTCATGTCGAATAGATCATACTACAAAATATAAACGAAAATATTATATTTAGTTTGACAAACGTTATCAGTTGTAGCGTAAACACATAGCTGAGTGGTGTGATCGAATTAACTTTCGTTATTACATAGATAGATGTGAATGTGTCTACTCTACGATTCTGACCACGGCGACTACTGTTGTGTAACGTCAAATGAACAGTGTACTTACTACGTACAAGTCTATTAGAATGAAGAAAAAAAATGTAAATGGATAAGCTACGAAAGAACGCGCAATGATGCAAACGAGTATTTTTCAAATCTCCTGTTTTTGTGGGGAATCACAAAGTTGAATTGAAAATATTTTATTACTTTGTAAAAAAGACAACATTATCACAGGTTTGAAGACAACAAAGGGGTAATCAGAAGGCACACTAAGAAACAGGATGAACTCATGTGCTCATGTAGGGTAAACAGTTCCTTCTCCACATGTAGCACCAGTCGTGTTACCAATCCGGTGATAAGTCATGATTGAGGAAAGGACCGGATTATGATTTCGACAAACGGAGCTTATCCGTGGTCATTTGTGACACAGTTATTCCGCAACGGTTAACTAGGTCATGGTGACACAGTTATTCCGCAACAGTTAACCAGGTCATGGTGACGACCGTACAACTTTCGAAGTGATGACTTCAACTTAACAACTAGTAACTCTTCGATCAGTAGCTGTCTTGTTAGTAGCAACCCTCTATCAAGGAATTGGTGATAGGAACCACAAGCTTATTAAATTATCATATATCAGATCTTTATTTTAATTTATCTTTATGTTCACTAAATAGTAATTTACTTGATGATTCTTGCATATTCCTATGTTAGATGTGACAAAGCTAGACATGAATTGACCACCCTTCCGGAGCACATGAGTTCACCCCCGGTTTTTAGTGGGGTTCGTGTTATTCATTCTTTAGTTTTATATGTATGTTTTGTAGATCGCTGTTTGCCCTTTTATTCCGTTTCCTTTGTTCATTGTGTTGTCTGGTCTGCTTCGATATACGGATTCTGATTACTCCCTTTGGTATCTTCAAACTCTTCTTGTATTATCACTTTGTGTTTCTCTTTCTTAGTTGTTCATAGTTTATTACCTGATATTCTGTACGGATCCTGGTATTTATTTGGCTTTCCCTTGATTTTTGTGCATAAGGGAAGTTGTCTACTGGGATTGACGTGTCACCAACTGTAAATGCTTCCATTAGAGCATCATGCACCATTTCATACTGACCCTATGGTATATATAAAGTCATATTAAAACTTATTAACACGATTGAGATCAAACTTACTTCAACGTGATAATATAAATTGCCATGCTACAAAAGCAACATTTTCTTTAATTTGGAGACTAGAAATAGGATTGCTATATGGCGCGACATTCAATACGTATAATATGTATGTGACAAAACTAAATAAGCGTAGAAAAATAGTATTTGCAAAATGTGAAAACAATATGAACGTGAAATACATATTATGTCCTAGAACGATATTCATATATTTACATAACATGCATGTATCTAATTTAGTGTGCGTGCCACGTTTCTGGATTAAAAATCATTAGATACGCTACAAATCAGAAAATTGGAAAGTGAAATAATTTAAATTATACGGGACCAAGAAAACGTGTATATAATAAGCATATCACAAACACGCACACACACACACACACACACACATACATGTTTAGGGTGCCAAGTGGGGACATCTCTCACAGCCAGGTCATATGGGGACTTCTTTCACGTTGAGCTTGCATTTGATTTGATATCAGTTTTGCTTAAAAAAGAACTTAGTATTATCGCATGGAACAGTTGGTAGCTCAGAAACGTCGTTTAAATGTCATGAATTTGGTGGACTAAATGGGGACACACATATTATACACAGTATGATATGATATTTTCAAATGGGGACTTTTCGTGTTAACAAAGATATTCAAATGGGGACATTAGTGTGTTAATGGAATGTTTACAAACGGGGTCATATTAGTTGTGTATAAGCACAGTTCAATTATGATTTGAGGTGAATCATGTGGATTAGATCCACTGCGCAATGGAAGAACTTAGTTCATCGTATGCAACAATTGGTAGCTCAGAAACGACGTTTTGATGTCATGAATTTAGTTAACTAAATGGGGACACACAGATTATACACAGTATAATATGAGATTTTCAAATGGGGACTTTTCGTGTTAACAAAGATATTAAACTAGGGACATTAGTGTGTCAATGGAATGTATACAAACGGGGTCATATTAGTTGTGTATAAGCACAGTTCAATTATGATTTGAGGTGAATCATGTGGATCAGATCCACTGCGCAATGGAAGAACTTAATTCATCGCATGTAACAGTTGGCAGCTCAGAAACGACGTTTTGATGTCATGAATTTAGTTAATTAAATGGGTTTCACGTTTTTAAACATTTCCTTCTACAATGAACGCAGAACAATATTGACAAACAACCACCCATATAATTCAATTTCAATTTCAAACAAACTACCCACAGAATTCGATTTCAGATGTAAACAACTGCCCACAGAAATAAAATAAACCATCATACGATCACCGGTAGAAAAATATATTGTCTGCCGTCAAAGATTCCCAGGTATTTTTTCCAGGAACTGCCCTGACCAATTATCATTAAATTCAATCCACTTTTAACCACAGAATATAGTGAAAAAATATAAGTCAAATTTGCAGAAAAAAATAAGATTTTATTTTCTTAAAATTTCACTTGGGATGTAATCTTTTGACCGCAAAACAGCTGCAGACCAACTTTAAAAAAACTTGAACCTGTTGGTTAACCAAGAAAAGTTGACAACGACCAAATTTAAGATAGCTATGCCTGCGTCGCAGGCAAGACAAAAAGGCACTTTGATTCCTATAGTCTTATAGTTAGGAACAAATGTTGGAAACAATGAACAAAAAAACAAAACAATTCTGAATCCAAGCACCTCAAAGATAATCATAGCCAATTTTGTTAACAAGAGGCTCCTGAGAGCCAGAATCGCTCACCTGGATCAAATATGATCTACCAAGGTAAGCAGACATAATCGACACAATTCTGAGAGCAAACACCCTAAAGATGATTGTGACCAAGTTTGAGTCCAATACCTTTTGCTGTTTCAGGGGAGAAGATTTTTAAAGAAATGTTAATGGACAAAGACATTGGATGCCAAGTAATTGCACAAGTTCACATTGCCCATTATGCCAGGTGAGCTAAAACTGGTAATGTTGATGCAAAGCAGATCAAAACACTTCAGCAGATCTATTTTTCATAGTGGTTATTCTGTTTCTCACAAAGTCTTTTACAATTTTCCAGGTTCTTGTCCTCAAACAAGGCTCTTTTTTAAGACACTTTTCTGACTCCTCTGTCTTTGGGATTTTTGCTAATGATATATGACTTCTAAAATGTCTGAACACTGCTGTTTTCTCCTCTTCACTCCAAGGTTTAGCTTTTCTGTCAGTTTTGTGATCTTCAATAAAAGAGAAAACAACAATGAAATCTTTACAATATGCATATCTTGTATTAGGAATCTGCAAAATAAAAACTTCCTAATTTAAGAACTGTATGTCTGTAGAAGATCCATATATTAAACATGTGATTAAATGACTGTGACAAATAAAACTTTTGGTCAAGGCGAG
>MJUT01050305.1:111237-139413 GCA_002080005.1 Gigantidas platifrons | reverse complement strand
TTAGTGTTAGCACAAATGCCAACGAAGCTGCATAAGATAAAGCAATACAATAGATATACATATGTAAAGATGTCTTTGAAATTAGATGACAACCAGATATAATACTTTGGTATCTTTGTATTGCCTTTGTAATGTCTGAATCCAATAAGAATTAATTTAAAACATAGAATAAAACTAATCACTATTGAAATATTAATATAAAAAACTGCCATAGGAATGGTACTTGAAATTTGATATAATGCCACTGGCTCTAGTCTAGATGAATTTCTATAAACAATACAATTATTATTCCTCACTGTATATGAATGTTTTCTATTGGGTCATTTAAAGTCATAAGACCTTTAACAATTATTGATGTATTCGTAAACTTTCTCATCGACTGGCATCTTCGCTAGACAAGGGTTACGATCCGCTCCTCTCCTCTCCACCGGGAGGAGAGGAGAGGAGCGAATCGTAACTCTTGGCTAACGAAGATGATCGACTGGTAAACAACCATATTGTCTACCTGGACAAGCCCTTACTTGTTTGTACCGACGAGTGACAATAGTATTGAGTTAGGGTTATGGTTAATGCGTTTAACGTCACTTCCAACAATATTTCAGTTATATCGTGGCAGTCAGTTTTATTATCGGAGGAAACCGGAGTACCCGGAGAAAACCATCGACCTGCCGCAAGTCATTGGCAAACTTTATAGCATAATGTTGTATCGAGTACACCTGCGTGGCCATTGAAATGTTTTCCGATTGTCATATTTATTTTTAAAATTGAAGAATCTGCTATATTTTCGAATAACTTTATTCTGAAAATCGCGGTAGTTACAATACCTCGGGTTTAGTCCGCCTTCAATCATTTTGAAGTAAGAATTAATCCTCCGGGCTTAGATAACGTAGTGTCAGAGCGGCGAGAGATCGATTGTGTTTGAGAAAAAAACGAAAACATCGTATCTTTGATGTTATTTCGATGTTTCTATTAAAATTACGTTGACTGGGTATCCTTGATATTTGCTGCATAATTTAAAAAAAAGAACGAATCTAATGATTTAGTAAGAGATTTTTTCTGATAAATCGCAAAAAAAAGTTTCGTACAAATGAAACAGTGTTAATGAAATTCATGGATGATGCCATATTGTGGAACTGGATCATAACATTTTTAAAGGACAAGGATAACGTTTATGTAGTGATTACCTGTGCATAATTCGAACAATGATCATCAGAAGAGAGGAAGTAGTTATGTGGTGATATATCGGTATTAATGTAATTTAGACTGTGGCATTTTACTGTCAAGACTGACTGAGGCAGCTTGTGGAGTTAGCAAACTTTATTTGCATGCATGTAGTATGGATATTTACATTGCCGAAAAACATCATTACTTTGTGTTACAGAGGATGTTAATAAATGTCTACTTGAATATTTGAAAGGCCACTTGTTGAAAAATACTTTTATGGACAAGGGTCATATATATATATATATACACCTGCATATATAAATACTGGAACTTGTGGAAGGAACATAACACTGATGTCTCCATCGATATGATTTGTATACCCATAGTTGACTTCAGTCTTTGAGGAGTTCAATGGACAAAATAGATACATCTCTATACCTAATCGGATTGTGCTTTCCAACAGTAACAATTGACGGAACATTTTCGAGGAATTGCCTATGAACATTCAGTTGCACTTAGTTACTATATATGAGATATATTTGTGTATGTATTTAATACAGGTACAACATATAAGAATCTGGACATTGCACATAGAGTAATTTTTATTTTTAACCCATCTAATTTGAATAGGTTTTGCTTTGTTTGAACGAGGCATATTTTTGGCTGGGGCAGCTTCTTCAACTTACTGTATGTTGAAGTAGCTTTGTGGCGATTTGTATGCCCCACCTTCGCTCTTTTTATTAAGTGGATTTAGTGTAGTAATTTTTATGTTATGAATGTACCAATTCAGTATTTTGCATTGTTTATCTAGTCACTTTTATATATGTTTTTTGGTACTTTTATAGTTGTTTTTTTTTTATTAAAAACGTTTGGCATTTTACAATAAATACCCTTAACGACAATGATGCTTGTTATTATTTGCAGAACTAACAGAGCAAACATTTGCCTCTATTATTTTATGTGGTTTCAGGAGGGTGCTCATTTAAGGGGTCATAAGTGTATTTAAGGAACATAAATTAATTTATGATCCCTAAATAACTTTTATTTTCCTGCTTTTACAGCAGGCCAATTGATTTTATAAATTGAATTATATATGTCAATTCTTTGTTTTACATTAAGCCTTTTAATTATAAAATCAATAATTTATTCCTATAGATTTACAGCAGCCAATGAAATGTAAGCTGTCAGCTTCCATCTTAGCTGTTTACTAAATTTACATAGAGAAGAAGTGTTGAAGTTTTTCCACTTCCTCCCCTACCACCCTCCTGTTATTTTTAGAGTTTATGGTGGGGCGATTTTTATGCCCCACCTTCGCTCTTTTTATTAAGTGGATTTAGTGTAGTAGTTTTTATGTTATGAATGTACCAATTCAGTATTTTGCATTGTTTATCTAGTCACTTTTATATATGTTTTTTGGTACTTTTATAGTTGTTTTTTTATTAAAAACGTTTGGCATTTTACAATAAATGCCCTTAACGACAATAATGCTTGTTATTATTTGCAGAACGAACAGAGCAAACATTTGCCTCTATTATTTTATGTGGTTTCAGGAGGGTGCTCATTTAAGGGGTCATAAGAGATTTTTTCTGAGAAATCGCAAAAAAAAGTTTCGTACAAATGAAAACCCGAGAACAACTCAAGGATTAATTCCTATCTTTTTAAAGCTAGTAATATAAAGAAAACTTATTTAAGTCTACAGCAATGCTCACCAAAGCCGTTCCTGGTGATAAACTGTGCGAACTAATTTATTTTCCCTCCTTCCGATGTTTTATCGTGCTCCCAGTGCTCCTCAATTAAAACCGTCACTTGTCCAACGTTTGACTTGCACAGTGTAAAAAAAAGCGTGGAAATAGGGACGTATGACGTCACAGACGGGAATATAAAGACCACATTCAGCTCCAGAGTACAAGCGTGGGAATGTGTTACACAAGCTAATTAAAACTATTTTGTGATAAGCAAAAAAACCCTTTTAATTAGAAAACGTCAAACGGAATTCCTGGAACCGTTCAGTTCCTTCATGAATCATATCACAGCGGTACACACCGGCATCAAATGTAGTCAAGGAATACAGTTGTAGATTGCATTCGCCAATAGTATGGTTACCCACAAGATCTATAGATGACAGCCTCGGATTGACTACTGTACCATTGGCGATTAACGTATTGCCGTTTGGAGGCCCATACCATAGTAGTAAACTACTATTTCCTATTTGCATAACTGGGCACACCAGTGTCACGTTATGTCCTACTTCAGATTGTATTGGGATAACATAAGCTGTAATAAAAATCAAATTATATAATCATGATTGCTCTCATTTTTCGATAATTAATTAATTTAATGTGTGATGCAAAAATGACACCTTAATTAATTTTCTACGTTTTCCTTGACTCAACAGCATTAGTCTAGATGTAGACAATATAACTGTATTTGTGCGATATATTCATGGTGCATTTGTGTTCGTTGTTTGTTTGTTTATTTGATGGTCTTTAATGCCACTTTCAACAATATTTCAATTATATCGTGGCGGTAAGTTTTATTGATGGAGGAAACTGGAGGACCCGGAGAAAACCATCGACCTGCTGCAAGTCAACTGACAAACCTTATCACATAATGTTGTACACCCTGCTCTGTTCGAGATTCGAACTCACATCAGTGGTAATAGGCACTGACAGCATAGGTAGTTGTAAATCCATCTACCATACACTCAAATTGAACAGTAAAACAATGTCGTCGAATTGCAGATGACATTTGTACGGTAATAAAATCTTCCTGACAATTTTTTACCATCATATAAAACCAGTTACGATTGTTGTCCATTAAATTATGTCTACATGACAATAGACCTCCTACAGGTTAGCTTATCTTATCGTGTGGTAATGCCTCTTTGTCACAACTCTTTCAATTATGCAGTGTGCGTGTGATGGAACAGAAGTTCCTCTATAATATTTATTCCTTAGAAAATTTATTATCCAAAAGGAATTTATTTTATGTAATGCATGTTCCTCTGACATAATAAAAATACCAGTGCAATGGAACATGTATTACATAAAATAATTTCCTATTCGGAACTTTTATTATATAATAAATTTTCTTAGATACAAATATTATAAGGAACAAATAAGTTTAAAATGGAACAAATATTACATAAAATATTTTCCAATCCAGAAATAAATTTATATAATATTTATTCTGGTAGGTATAAGTATTATATAATATTTATTCTGGTATGTACAAGTATTATATTAAAGTAACTTTTATTCTATCATTTACCTATAATAAATGTACCTCTCAAAGGTGGAACAAATGTCATACAGGTGGAATAAATATTCCATTAGACTTGTTCCATGGAATAAATATTATTCAATTATTTTTTCCTTTTCAAACAAATATTATTAGGAACACATATACGGTTACAGGCGTGGTTCATAACTTATATTATGACGGGTGTCATATGTAGAGCAGGAACTGGTTATCCTTCCAAAGCACGTGGTTCTCGATCTGTAGTTTTCTGCATAATGTTTTGTACATAGCTGTTTGTCCCTTTATCCGTTTTCTTTTGGCCATTGTATTGTTTGTCTTTATTCGATTGATGGCTTCTGATTACTCATTTGGTATCTTCAAACTTTTCTTTGTGAATTTGTAATTTTATTTGTGCTTTCCACAGCCACTCTTTTGAAATCCGTATTAAACTAATCATTGTAATACAGTGACAATTCATGCATCATGCATATCAAATATGAGAATGTACAGAAAATTTGAGAATAGAACACGAATAATTATCTAATAATCATCGACAAGTTTTTACTCTCAAAGTAATTGAAATAACGATCACAATTTTCGATTTACACTAGTGGAGCAGGAACTGCTTACCTTTCCGGATCACCTGAGTTCACCCCAGATTTTAGTGGGGTTCGTGTTACTCGATCTTTTGCTTTATGTGAAATGCTTTGTAGATCGTTGTAGGTCTTTTTTTCTTTTGTCCATTGTGTTGTCTGTACTTCTTCGACTTACGGAATCTGATTACCCTTTTGGTATCTTCAAACTCTTCATATATATATTATATAAATATTACATGTATATATCAGGGGCGGATCCAGGATTTCAAGTTAGGGGGGGGATTTAAAAAAATCGCGCCGTGCGGAGGGAGGCGGGCAAATTTTTAGGGTATTTCGTGTTAAAAATCACGATTTTACGCAAAAAAATCATATTTTTCCCACTTTTAGGGGGGGGGGGGCGCCGGGTGCAGCCCCCCCTTGAATCCTCCCCTGTATATAATTATTAATACCGATTTACCTTTATTTTCGGAGGTTATTGTTTGATAGAATTATATCAATGCACTGCTTTGTGTCTATTAACTGTAACTGTACCACCTTTATCGTTATTTAAATGAATGATTATCACTTTGGTATCGGAAAACTTTCTTTACCCGTGGAATAAGCAGACGAAGGTAATGATTGAGTGAGTGATTGTTGTTTAACGCCAATTCAACAATGTTTCGGCTATATCATGGCGAGAACAATTTAATTGTCAATGAGATTATGATATGGTCCACTTTGTGCTAGACCAACCCGCTGGATATTAATATTGCTAGCTCACTGAAACATTCCGCGCAAAGACATGTCGCTCCACTCAATTTATCTGATTCCGAGCCAACCAGTCTTTGCTCTTTCTCCTTAATGCTGCGTGCTTAGCGCAGAAGCAACACATACCAATTGCACAGTTTTTGGTTTGACTCGACTGGGGCTCGAACCCACGATCTACCACACTCGAGACGAGCACGCTAACCATTACGCTATCGATGCGGTTGACGAGATTAATATAATATGTATATGAGGCTACAACAAAATAATGTTTTGCATTAAATATGTTTAATATAATTACTCATCATCGCATGTACATTGAATGACATATTAAAGTCATCTTCATTTAAGACATCATATTCACTAAGAAAGAAACAGAGCACATAGTTTACCAGTATTATCGAACTTTTGGTCTGCAAATATCAACATGCAGACTGGTGTGTGGTGTTTTTGAAAAGGAAGCGAATATGTAGATTGTTTTAACGTTTGTTTGATTATATATGTATTGGCGCTGGAAAGCAAGTTATCAAGAGGCGAGGGCTGAGATTCCATTAATCGGTTTAACCACGCCACATTATGGTACCTGTCTATAGACCCGTATCTAGATTTCCAACGTCATATGTCATATATCATGGTCTTTTCTGTGTTAAGTGAGCTTAGTTAAGATGAGTGGTGATTGTTTGTTTTGTTCATATTGGTGGAATTGATGACCATCACTGTTTCAATGTTCTTTTCATAACGCATGAATTCAATGGGAATCATTGCCTTGGTAAGGCAATAAGAAGAACCCGAAGAATGTATTAATATTCTATTCAAATTCGAAGCCATATTTAGACCAATGATTAGCATGCACGCATAGAGTGTGGTATTTCGTAGGCTTTGGTCCCAGATCGGATCGATTGAATAAATGAATATGAAGTTGACATTTTGCTGTTTCCCTCTTTCAGTATTCATAGTTTAGGGATAGGATCAAAACTGGTTGGCTTGGTAGTCATGATAATGTGCCCCAGAGGAGTGACATGTATACCAGGGTATTGTTTCTTCGTTGAATTAATATAAATCAAACTCAGTCAAAACAAAACAGATATATAGAATCTATCACCGGCAGGGTACAAGATAGGGAAATCTCCTACACCATTGGGTAAGATTTTAATCGCTCTCTGTCGTCAATACTAGATATATAGAATCTAACACCGGAAAAAGTGCAAGACAGGGAAATCTCCGACACCCGAGGGTAAGATTACAATCGTTCGCTGACGAGGCTCGCCGAGTCAGCGAACGATTGAAATCTTACCCGAGGATGTCGGAGATTTCCCTGTCTTGCACTTTTTGCCGGTGTTTGATTTTATTTCTCACTTTTATCAGCTGTTACCTAATTCTTTTGTTTACATTCCCGATCGAGCGTTTTCCCGCAAATTTGGTTTCCATTGCTGAAGTAAATATTCAATTTATTCATATGCATCCGTGTCTTGGCAGTATTTTAAATATATTTCATTATAAAATACAATGTATTTAATAAATATATGATAAATGTAACTCAACACTACACCTGTGGCTGTGAAAAAATATTTGAATTTGATCAAAGGGAGGTACGTTAGGTGCTAACAAGGGAGAGCACTCTATTATTTACTCAAAGTAAACAAACATTGACTTGAAAGTCATACACCGTGAAACATGAAAGGTGCACGATAGTTAAATTATTAGCTAGCAGAATAGTATACATACATTAATTTAAAAATACTTATGTAATAGAATCGTGGTTTTATTGGTGAAGCATGGAGAACTGGTGGCAGTTGACATAAACTGTACAGCATGTATTTGCCGGTAAAACGCACGTGATTTTTTTGTCTTGCACTAGTGCAAGATAAGACAATCTCACATCGCTAAAAATAGGAACTGGTCTGTCTCAAAAGTGAGAAATATAGGGTCTAACACCGGGAGAGGTGCAAGATAGTAAAATCACAGTCGCTTGAATTTCAATGATTAAATACAAAAAAAATTGTATATATTGTATATAGGGGAAGTTGTGAAATGCATTTCTGCGACAAAATGTAAACAATCGTCATTATGCCTAAACGGACGCAAAGTGGTACGCTTCGTGGATATTTTTCTACACTGGACATGTTTTTTTTATACATCCGTATTGTAAGAACCTTCATTCCGAGCATTTTACAAACGTATGGGCCATTTTTTCACTGACGTTCAACCTCTGAGTTCGTTACAGTCGCCATAGTGGTACTCATCCGCAGTGAATAAGAAATAATATTTCAAAGCATCTGTAAAATCATAAATTTAGCGGTAAGTACTTCATATGAATATTACTCGATTAATTAGATCATTTGATAAATTTAGAAAGCAATATTTGACTGTTCAATGTTTCGCTTGTACGAATATAAGGGGAGATAATCTACAAAGTTGAAATGGCGCAAAATATGAAAATGACACAAAAATTCGATAAAGATGTTTTGCAACTTGTTTCATGGTAAGAAAAACACAGCAAAACCTTGCTTCTGCATACATTTTAAGTAGGGGTACACAACTTTACCTATGTGCTAGATATTTTGAATCCCTTCAGTGATCTTGAAAAGTGTCTGAAGGTTTCTGTCAAATTCTGACATGAAAAAAAAAAATGTTTTCAAAAACTCTGCCATTTCGGAGGAGGATCCAGGATTTTGAGGCGGCATACACAGGCTATAACTTATAGTATAAGGGACAATTTTCCGGATCAGGACAAGACATCACGATGACGCCAGAGCAGTTGGAGGCCTTACATTACTCAGAAGAAGGGCACAATATTTTGATTACAGGCCAGTGAGGAACTGGAAAAACATTTGCACTGAAGTAATTATAATTTTTAGACATTATGAATCGTAATTCTCATACAAATCCAACTTACAACTTCCAAGTATTAATTCTGGTTGAAAAAAGGGGGGTAGACTTTTCTTCATTTTAAGGCCTTGTTAATGCAGTGATTAGGATTACAATATTAATAATGGGACATTTTCTGTTGGCATTCATGATTTCAATGGGCCATTCTTTTACATTCTTTGTAAATATTTCTGATTTCAATGGGACATTTTCAGATGGAATGTGATAAATGGCACATGTCCCTCTCTAATCCCAATCACTGTTGATGTATGGTGTGAGCTTTCATTTAGAATCTGTCATCTCCAGAGGTTCATGATTTCTATTTTATGACTCAGAATATCATTAAATAATATCCTTTCACCAATGACAATGTTATTTTCATAGTAAAAAAGAGATGCCCATGGGCCATGACCGACATGAGACGACGACCCAAACCGCAATGTCGGATCAAAAATACAACAAGAGGGGACCACCTAGCCTTCGACACTGAGTAGAACTCACACTAAACCACAAACTCTTATTGGCCCCTGTAAAAAAAATAGGGCATCTACTTGGACATGAAATAATACCCTGCAATTTAGAATGCTGCCATCGCTCTTGTGAAATAGATTTTGAAGATTTATCGGATGAAAATTTAGAAATCTTTGACGATGAAGAAATGATTAACATTAATTTTGATAATGATGATCAAGAAGTAAATTACATTAGTTTTGATGAGAATGGAGTCATTGATGATAATATGCTAAATGAACAAGAAAGGCATTCATTGGCAGACCAGAATTGTCCATTTGTTATTCAAATTTTGTTTGCAAACTACAATGATACTGACCTTGATATTTTGAAGACCTATGAATCCAAACTTAATTTTCTTTTACAACATCACTATTCTAAAGTACAGGAACTTTTAAAGAAACATCCCAAATCATCATCTGATTTTACAACTGTATTTAGAAATGTGAATGCTTACTTAATCAGTGATAATACATGGAAATTTTTAAGAAAACTGTAGGAAATATTGCATTGAAAGCAAACCGAATCTCAACCAAATTATTCATGTGGACACTTCATCAGGAAATTGAACTCAGAGCTAACAAAATAGTAAATGATAAGCAAGAAGGATTGTGTCTTATTGTAAAGGACAAAGAATCGTCTGCAGCTGGGTCATCCAAAATAAGATATATTGCAGGTGCTTGCATATTCCATTCAGTAAAAATATTAAAATCAACCATTCTAAATAAGCTTACAAGAAAAGGTAAACAATCTAAGTTAGACAGACAGCTAGCATTCAAAAAGCAACAGCTTTTATCTAAGTTGAGAGTGTCTGAGGAGGAAATAACATCAACATCACAATTACCAAATAGTCTCCATGAACTTAAAATGAGACAAGGAGAAGGCAAACATCTTTTTCATATCAGTGATGATGTGTTCAATTTTTTCCTGTCCCTTAATAAGAAGCTACAGTGTCATCTTTCGGACAAAGCTTTCCATTATTATGGTAAAAATATACATTGCAAATGTAAATTAGCCATAAAATCTGATGAGATTTTGGTAAAAGAATGGTGTGACTTATTCATTGAAGCACCTGGGATTGATGACTCAAATGAAAATGCAATTGAAGTCTTCACTGCAGTGTTGTTAGACTTATATGGAATGATGACAGACTATTTCATAAAAATTGCACTTTCGAATGGTTTGAAAAGGTTCAAATCAATTATTCCAAAAACTAAAAAGCAAGCGTTAAGGTCTAAGATACAAGCAGTTCAGCGCAACACAAAGGATAAAAAGAATGAACTTAGTGGAAATGATGCAAGGAAAAGGAAATTCCAAGAAACTTGCAGTTTGGAAAGCCAACACTCTGTTTTCAGTTGTCCAGTGTGCAATAGAACAATTTTGGAAAATCCACAGACATATTAAGATCAGAGCATTGGTTGTGACTACTGTAATGAGTGGTATCATTATAAGTGTGTCTCTTTGAAAGGAAATGAAAACTGCTTGAAAAACAAGAACTCAAAATGGAAATGTCCAAACTGCAAAGAAAACACAAGAAAAAAAAACAAATGAAATAATGCAATCATAAATGCCTACATGAATCTGGTAGTGTATTACGTATGTTATACCTTACCAGAAGTAATTGGAGAATGTATCTACACTTTACCACACGGAAAGCACTTGTATCACTGCATCATTTCATTAAGAGGGGAGGTTAGGGCAGATAAACTAGCTTAAACCCGCCACTTTTTATTGAAGTGCCTGTACCAAGCCATGAAGTTAAGCGTTCATGTATTTATGTGTTATTGATATTGATTTTGCCTCTTTCTACGATTTTGATGTTTGATTTTAGAATTCGGTTCCGACAGTGGTATTTTTGCTTATCATTTTATTTATTCAGTTAAATTAGAGATTATTTTCTTTCTTTTTCTTGATAGAGCTAGCTGCACATTTTTTTCTCAACTTTTTGGTTTAATTAACATGAAGTGTTTAGAAATTAAAAGGTTAAGTCCATTGATAAGATAATTATTCACAAATCATGGACCCACAAGGGGGCACAAACATGATTGCCACTTGTGATTAACACGTGAATATGTACACGGAACACAACAGCTTAATACCATATACATAGTGTAGACAATTGACATAATTAACTACATGTATAATTATTAATTAGCTGATTAAGTGCAAAAGGCACCAGGTGACGGTGCTTAAGAAAGTTCAAATAAATAACAGTTCTACCTGTACCTAATGTAGATTGATTTTTGTTTGTGCTTAGCGCCACATTCAGCAATATTTCAGGTATATCATGGCGACTAGTTTTAGTGGTGGAATAAGCCAGAGTACCCGGGGAGAACCACCAAGCATTGGCAAGCAACTGGTAAGCTTTATCACTTGCAGCTGCGAGACCAAATGTAGAAAAACAAGCTAAAATAATATGGTTTGGTTTATGGGTTTTAACGCCACTTCCAACAATATTTCAGTTATATGGAGGTGGTATGTTCCCTGTTGTATTGGTTGAGGAAACCAGGGAAACCACAGACATGTCTCAAATCACTGACAAACTTTATCACATATTGTAGTATTGAGTCCACCTAGCCATGAACAGGGTTCCAACTCAGGATTTAAGTGGTGATAGGCACTGATTGTACAGGTAGTTGTAAATCCAAATACCATACGAACACGACGACTCCGTACATATAATATCATAACAATCAACTGAAGTTTCACCCACCAAAAATCTTATACCCAATGTTATAACTGAAACACGAACGAGACACAGTCCCAAGCAAATATTTATATTAATGTCATTTTATTTTATTTTAATGTCAGCCTTTTTTAAATTTCTAATTGTTTGAGGGACCGTCGTGGTCGTGGTAGTTGGATTTAATCAATGCCCATCAACACTAACGTTGTGAGTTCTAATACCGCTCATGGCGAGGTATACTCGATGCGACATTATGTTATTGTTTGACAGTGACTTGCGGCAGGTCGGTGGTTTTTGAATTTCAAATTATTCTCTTTTAGCCTCTGTGAAAAAATAACAGGCATTTTGAGGAATGTTGGTGTTTCATTGACATCATATATAGTTTTGGCTCTAAACTAACTTTTATTATACCCCCCCCCCAAACAAAGTTTGGGGGGTATATAGGAATCACCCTGTACGTCCATGTACCTTGTAAGCGAAACTCCTCCTAAACGGCTTATTGGATTTTTATGAAACTTTACACACTTGTAGTTCACTACCTGTAGATGTGGCTGCTGTCCAAAATATAAAAGGGGAGTTAATTCAACTTATACTTTCACGAAAGGGGGGGGGGGCATGTACCTTGTAAGCGCAACTCCTCCTAAACGGCTAATTGGATTTTTATGAAACTTCACACACTTGTAGTACACTATCTGCAGATGTGCATGAATGAATATGGTTGCTGTCCAAAATTCAAAAGGGGCGATAATTCAACTTATACTTTCACGAAAAGGGGGGCATGTACCTTCTAAGCGCAACTCCTACTAATCTGCAAGCGGGGGGTATCACTCAGTAAGGTCACTCACAGTTCTAGTTCATTCAAACACAGTTTTTCATATTTTGTGTTTGCTGCCATGCTGGGCAAAAGATATTTTGAAGCTTTAATTTTTTTTGCTCAGGCCCAGCAATCTTATGAATTTTGGACAGTCCCTTATACTATAAGTTATAGCCTGTTTATGCCGCCTCAAAATCCTGGATCCTTCTCCGAAATGGCAGAGTTTTTGAAAACATTTTTTTTTCATGTCAGAATTTGACAGAAACCTTCAGACACTTTTCAAGATCCCTGAAGGGATTCAAAATATCTAGCATATAGGTAAAGTTGTGTACCCCTACTTAAAATGTATGCAGAATCAAGGTTTTGCTGTGTTTTTCTTACCATGAAACAAGTTGCAAAACATCTTCATCGAATTTTTGTGTCATTTTCATATTTTGCGCCATTTCAACTTTGTAGATTATCTCCCCTTATATTCGTACAAGCGAAACATCGAACAGTCAAATATTGCTTTTTAAATTTCTGAAATGATCTAATTAATCGAGTAATATTCATATGAAGTACTTACCGCTAAATTTATAATTTTACAGATGCTTTGAAATATTAGTTCTCACTCACTGCTGATGAGTACCACTATGGCGACTGTAACGAACTCAGAGGTTGAACGTCAGTGAACAAATGGCCCATACGTTTGTAAAATGCTCAGAATGAAGGTTCTTACAATACGGATGTATAAAAAAACATGTCCAGTGTAGAAAAATATCCACGAAGCGTACCACTTTGCGTCCGTTTAGGCATAATTACGATTGTTTACATTTTGTCGAAAAAATGCATTTCACAACTTCCCCTATATACTATATATACAATATTTTTTTTTTTTTTATTTAATCATTGAAATTCAAGCGACTGTGGTAAAATCTGTGACACCCGAGGGTAAGATTTAAATCGTATCGGACGAGGCTTGTCCGAGTCCGATACGATTTAAATCTTACCCGAGGGTGTCACAGATTTTACTATCTTGCTCCTTTCACGGTGTTTGACTCTTTTTCTCACCCCTTTCTATCGTGTAATTGTTTGTTTACTTTTTTGTGTAGTTTGGCGCATTAATTTGCGAACCGTATCACAGGACCAGAATGCTAGGTAATAAAATAAAACAAGATTTTCAATTTACAACTTTAAAGGGTTTCAAAATAATAAAGTTAACAAACTTGTAATAGATTTACAATACAAAAAAGAAACATATTATTCGTAATGTCAAACAATGAAACACGTTTCAAAAAAGAAAAACAGTAAAGCACATAACTGGGTCAAATCAATAATATCTGAATGTCAATATTGATGACGTAAAAGATAGTTTCACTTTCAACTTTGTCTGGCGCGCTTTGGTGAAGACGATGACATGAAGTTTGTATTTACATTGAATGTGCCACCATTTATTGTCGAGCCATAAAACATGGCGTGGAATATATCCGAGGGATTTGAATTTGGAATATTCGTAAGAGACGAGGTCATCGTGGAAGTGTGCTGTAAGGTAGGTTCAAAATTCGTTTGTCCAACAAAAGTACCATTATTTTTTCAAATTTTGTGTGACAGAGTTATCATCAGTAGTGGTTGACAATATTTGTGACATTTCTTTCTTTCTATTTTCGTTTAATGTCCTGTATTTGTTCAGTGAACTGAGATGTTTGTGTCCTGTGATATGTACAGCATGTTCATCGGGTACATTTTTATCCATGAGTTTTTGACACAGATGCTTTCGTACGCTTGAGTTTGTCAGTCTTTTCGTTTCATGTTCTGGTAACTTAGCGATTATGACCATGTTTTTCAAAATATTGTTAATTTTGTTTTTACCGACCGGTCCACGTAAAAACCATTGATCGTCATTTCCTGGATTGTCTTTGTTGATCACAACAGCAAGATAGAATGGGTCAGTTGAATTGCTAAAACCACGGGGGCGTCGGTTACGATATTCTTTATACATTTCTACTGGGCAACGAGATTTATTTGCAGGTGTTTCATAAGCACGGGGCTTGCTATCACGCACATTTCTTGCGTCTTCGCCCGTTCTTGTTTTTGTTTGCTTTTCGTTGAATTCAACATAATCAAGATTTGAATTTGTGTCCCTTCTAAGTTCTATGTCGCCCCATTTTAACCTTCTATACTCTTCTCCCCCTCCACGGATCCCAAAATGAAGGGTATTCAAATACCACATAGTGTTTAATAGGCTAGATGGAGTCTTCTTGCCGTGCAACTCTTTATCAAAAAGTGTGTTAATTTCAGTGTCTGTTAACGGTTCGGCACGCTTTGGCAAATTTCCTTTTGCTTTTGTATACTCAAAATTTCTATCTTGATCGTTATGCATACGCGCTGGAAACGAGTATTGCTGAATGAATGATTCCCATAAGCATCTGGCAGTAGTCTGAGCTGTCTGATTTCTAGTAGGAATTGCCTGAACATAGCGTGTACAGTTATCAGTTATTACTAGAAATATTTTCGTAACCTCCCTTTGACTGTACTAAGCTGAAAACATCTATACAAATCAACTCAAGTCGTTGACACGACTCAATACAGACTAGTTCAGCAGAGTTCTTAACTTTTGTTTTCCTCAGTATGCAATTTGGACATATTAATACCTTATTTTCTACATCTTTGTTGACCCCAGGACAGTAAAACATAGATTTCACTAGATATAATGCACGATATCTACCCTGATGACCAGCATCATCATTCAAACCTTTCAAAACCATTTCTCTTTAGTACACTGGTAAAACAAGCTGATAGGTAGTCTCACTATTCATGTTACTTACCCTGTAAAGAATACCATTTCTTATTATCAATATATTCCAATCATATTACAGTTTACGCACATACTGCGATTCTTTGCCAATTTGTCTCTTTGTAAGTTTCTGTCCTACCTTTTGCAACGCTATGACTCTAGCTACATCTGCATCTCTCTTCTGTTCATAAGTACATGAAACGTCACAAAATTCATTTACCCCTAGGTCGTTACCATCAACCAAAGCATCAAGACTCTAAGACATCAGTATACTCTTAGCCGAAGGGCAACTAGGCGACACTAATATTGCATCGCATATGGCTTTAACAGCATCGCTGAACAATTCCTGGCGATCCTGATCAAGCCTGGACAAACTGTCTGTAACAGTGTTAGACTTACAACACATGTACTTGAAACTGAAATCATAGCTTGCTAGAGCTGCTATCCATCTTTGTGACGTAGCATCGAGTTTACATTTACACAGCACATATATGCGATGCTTATTATCTGTACGGACTTCAAACTTATTTCCATATAGATAATCATGGAATTTATCCATAACATCCCACTTAAGACCAAGAAATTCTCTTTTATGTCAGGGTAGCGTTTCTCAGCAGCACGTAACGCTCTACTGGCATAGATTACTACCATATCTATACCATTCTGTCGCTGATAAAGTACGGCGCCTAACCCATTGCCACACGAGTCTATGTCCAATATAAACGGTAAACTGTAATCGGCATAAGCAAAAATAGGAAAACTAGTCAATACATCCATAAATCTCTCACGACCCCAATTCCACTTAACTGGTTTAGTCTTACCTTTCCTTTTCCCATTATTTTTGATTTTTTATTGGTATCATATGGATAATTACTATTAATTCGCAATTTAATTTAGCACCTTAATCGTGTTAATTTTGATTGTTGTATACCATTGATAATTATATCCGGTTATGATTAAAAGGTAAAAAAGCACATGCTTTGCATTAAAAAATATTTACGGAGCCATTTTGCAGTATTTGGAAAACTTCACAGTAGGTAGGAAGGTTTACTATGCGGAATAAATACTTTATAGTAAACGTTCCCACATGGGGGAAGGTTTACTATATAGTAAATCTTATTGGGGGTTAATCTACTATGGGGAAGGTTTACTCTATGAAACCGGCACTATTTTTAGCAAACATTCGCTTCAGATAAAATGGTTTTCCCAGTTTTCCGGTTGTTGACTGCTTTTGTCTGTTTATATACTTATGAGTTTTGACCTTCCCATTGGATGATTGTTCGGAGTTCGGTAATATTGTTATTACCCTTATTTATAAAACAATAATAATCTTTCAATCAAAGTCAGGAGAACAGAAAACTCACATTTTGAATTATTTAATTATGATTTGAAGAGAATCAAATGTTTAAAGATGCCATGATACATGTGTTTCTAGTTGATTGTGTGGTTCGTTTACTTGAGTGACATTGCTAACTTGTGAATAACATCAGCATTAAACTTTTCTAGGAGTTTCCAAACTCTCCATTTACAGTAATTTTGTTTTCTTAGTTGATTCAATCTTGCTTTGTTGCTTTCAAAACTTATAAAAACAAATACCCGTCAACAGAGTGGTATTAGCATTGTGTAAACTTTTTAGTGCTTGATGTTTCGTCCAATGAAATGCATGCATAAAAAAACAGCAATATTCAAATCAAAATGGAATTATCATTTTTATCTACTACAAAGTGTTCATCCATACATTGATTCAGAAGTACGATCATGCATACAAACACACAAAGACAAAATTAACTCTATATATTTACTACAATTTATTATAACAACACAAGTAAACACTTTTTTCATTTTATCAAAAAGAACTTAAACCAAAAAAAAATTTTAATTTAAAATTTATGTTTTTAAGAAATTGAAAACTGCAATAAATAAACTAATTCTTGGAAAAGTTATAATATTCAATAGATAAAATTGAGGAATGAGTCAAAATCGATACTCGAATACTATTGTTGATTCATAAAATAAATCAAACCACGAAAGTAGATACAAGGAAGTACAAAAAGTGTGGGTTTCCTGTTTTAATAATTACATATTTTGCTTAAGTGTTTCACAGCAACATTGTACAGCTATATATATAACTAAGTATGTACAACACAACAAAAATATGATAATACTGTATAAAATAACAGGAGTGGTTATATAGACTAGAATCAAAACAAAACAACAGTGTTTTCTGATTTCAGTCATTGTCATTTTTCGCATGTTCACCCAGCAAACAAAACAAACTTATAATCATATAATAAATTATCTGTTTAACTTAAAGTTGAAAGGCTATATTTTTAGATTCATGTATTCTCTGTCTTCTGGTTCTGAAATGAAGAAGACAAAATATCAATAACAACAGAGTAGCATTATATTGTACAGTCTTTAATAAAGCAAGTGTGACTACAACTAGATGTTCAAGTAGTGGACAACAAACTCCTTAATAAGGCAAGTATAACTACAACTAGTGGACAACAAACCCCTTAATAAGACAAGTGTGACTACAACTAGAGGTTCATCTAGTGGACAACAAACCCCTTAATAAGACAAGTGTAACTACAACTAGAGGTTCAACTAGTGGACAACAAACCCCTTAATAAGACAAGTGTGACCACAACTATTGGACAACAAACCCCTTTATAAGACAAGTGTGACTACAACTAGAGGTTCTACTAGTGGACCACAGACCCCTTAATAAGGCAAGTGTGACTACAACTAGATGTTCAACTAGTGGACAACCAATCCTTAATAAGGCAAGTGTGCCTACAACTAGAGGTTCATCTAGTGGACAACAAGCCCTTAATAAGGCAAGTGTATCTACAACTAGAGGTTAATCTAGTGGACAATATACCCCTTAAAATACTTACCAAGTTTGGAGAAATCAAACATTAGTTTGGTGATTTTGGTGATTTTGTTGATCATGTCTATCCCATTGAGCTTGAACTCAAACCGTAGATACCGTATAGCGGGTAAATTACGCGGGTTGCAATTTTCGCGATGTCGATGTAAAAGAGGGATATTTAATTTAAGCGAGCATCAAATTTCGCGGTATCGTGTTCCGGGAAAAAATAATATAATTGTAATTATTGTATCAATGTTGTGTAATAACATTCACCTTCTGCAAAACAAACCAAAATTGACAGGAAATACGATATTGATTATAAAATTACCGGTTTCGGGAGCACCTTTAAATTTAAATTATTTACATGTAGGTTGAAACACAAACTTTATAGATAGAATGTAAACATCATGTACTAAAATGCAATGTAAAATCCAATCTGGTAGATATACATGTACAAAATGTGTTTAATTAGTGTGTTTGTTATTTACGACATGTAATTATAATTACCAGTATGACATGTTTCTATAGTGATCAACAAACCGATATTGATATTTTGATCTATTGATTGTTATGACAATTACAGGTGTAATGAAATTTATAGGAAATATTTGTAACTGTTTACACATAGATGTGAGAGTAGGAAATAGCAAAATAAACATGTATTAATATGCTTTATGCATAAGGTCTATATGACATAACCGTGAAACTGTGTGCATACCGCTATGCCGTATATACAATTATTATATATACTGCTGTGTTGATCGTTCTTTGATCTGTTGAATGTTATGACACCTATAGGTGTAATGAATTTTATAGGATAAAAATAGGGAGTTCAATCTTACTGAAAACGGAATTTAACGAGTTTTAATTTTAGTGTTTCGATCGTACACGCTAATAAAGCGATATACGGTATCAAGTTTGCTGGTGTTTCTGGAATTACCTTCATCAATGTCATGTACACTCAAAGCCAAAATATTTGGAAGCAAAATAAATTAAAAATCTTTGGGAGTAAAAAAAATACAAAAGGATCTAAGTAGATATCCAAAGTCGAATATGTCGAAACATTAATTACTGGACAGATGATATCCTTGGAGACTAATAGTCCATCAGCCGAGGTATAGACACATTATTACACAAAGTTTTCGCAAGTTATCTTACCTCATTATTAGTGCGGTAATGTTTGGTGATTAGATTCATTTAGGTAAGTAGATGTAGCATGTAGTGCAATATTTTAGCTGGGTGGAATATTTAATATAGACCTGATTTGCTTTATAAAACGAATTGTATATTTCTAATTCAAACCTCACAATATGTAACTATGTTAATTGATTGTGTCATGCAACTATATCATTAACATCAGGTAACACCATGTACTAAACACACCAACAGACAAATTTTGTGTAATCTACTTTGAGTAATGTCTTATTATATACCTTGCTTGTTCTTTATCTCTTCATAAACATTAGTTTTATCCTGTTCACCCAGCGTTTCGTACTGTTCTGTTGTTCTGTAATATAATATACACTAAATTGTATTAACAAAACTAAATATAACAATATAAAATAATGGTACATCACAGAAAAACACATAAAATACCCAATATTAATGATAATTGCTATGTCGTTAAAATGCCACCCGAAACCGTTCGTCTGAGAGTCGAATGTATTGTTGTCATGGTTAATATTGTTGTATTTAAATAATGTAATTTATTAAAACTAAAGGATAAAAAGCTATGGTCAATCTCTCTCAGGCTTACCATTGGTTTATTTTGCGTATTGTGATGCCATTGGGTGTCAGTTGTAGTGTTGTCATACATGTAGCGTTTGCAAAATTGGGAGGCCCTTTGACAGCAGATTGTGTTGTTGTTATTCTGTACCCTATGAAAGCTGTGAAGCCGTTCGACAATATAATATATTGTTGTCATACATGTAGCCTATGCAAAATTCGTAAACCGTTCGACAGTAGATTATATTGTTATATACCACTCTGATGTGAACCCATCTCATTGTGCAATAGATTGTGTCACTGCCATTGACAACACATGCTGTGAGACAGTTAAGTAGCACATTGTACTGTCATAGTTTACATATAGTTGACTATTAGGCAGTTATAAAATGTAAAATATTGTTTATATTTGAAGCATGCTATCATACCGATTGGTGGTTTATTTAAATGCATTTTGCCCCATTAAGTGTCATACACTCTGTAAAAAGGCTACTAGAGGACCAATGCTATTGGTTATCGTCTCTTGTCGCGGCTGAACAATATTATATATTTACTGAGATAAAGCGTAACAACAATCATTATATAAAGAAGGTGAAAAGGTTACAAGACAGTGATTGTCTCATTAATATACTTACGATTCAGACTGTCTTTGTTCTGGAAAATTAAATATGATTAAGTAATATTTGACCACATCTACACTCAATTTGCTGATAAATATAACAGTATGCAACATGTCATTTGTGTGGCTAACAGCAAATGTGGCTATGTACATGACCAACCTTAGGATGTGCGAGGCCTAATGCTGTTGTCTGTAAAACCTGCAGTATGCTGTTGTGTGTGCTTGAACAGCCGAGAGCAGATAATTAAAGGACAAAAGCAAATTGGTTCCAATTGGTTTAAGACCAGCCCTGGTTATGTGCTTTTGGTTCAAAGATAAAATTGTTATATAAAAGTGATCGTGTTATTGCATGTTTTTGTTAGATTTATTCTGATAAATAAAACAGTATACAACATGTCATTTGTGTGGCTAAAAGTAAATGTGGCTTTATGTATGACCGGCCTCTAGAGCTGCGAAACCCAATGCTGTTCTCTGTAAAACTTGCAGTGTGTTGTTGTGTGTGCTTGAATAGCCGAGAGTAGATAATTAAAGGACAAGAGCGAATTGGTTCCAATGGGTCCAATTGGTTTAAGACCGGCCCTGGTTATATGCTTTTGGTTCAAAGAGCAAATTCCTTTATTGCATGTTTTGGTTAGATATATTTTACTGTACACTAGTAATACCCCAAATCATATGGTAATGTCTCAACTGTTATTGCACCATCAGATATAAGAAAGCTAGGTTGATATATTTCGCTTAATCGGGCACTCGGACACAAATTTCAAATAGTTATTGTACCATCCTTTTACCATATCCTATTGCATCGTAGAATAGAAATAAAATAATATTTCACACCGTAACAACTGGCAACAAACAGAAAAACCACAACACTGTCTTTAAAATTACATGCATAAAGTTAAAGCACTTTATATAGACTTGTTAGGACAACCTACGATTGTTACCGAGAGACTTAGGTTAATAAAAAAATCACCCTCCATACTGTTTTACGAAACGAATTAAGATAATAAATTCATCGTACCTTGTTCACTTGATAAACCACCAGAGGTATTTGGAATGTCTTGCATAGCTAATATTTCGTAAGTCTCTGTAGAACTACAATGCATAGATGAAGTCGTATTTGATAGTATAAACATACACAGTAGAATTGACAAATATCTTCAAATGTATAAATTCCACTAAAATGAATAAAGTAAAAAAAAATGGAGTCAAATTGAAACAGGTATCACAACGTCTGAAGAAATTAAGATTCAAACCAGACCATTGTAGAAGCGGAAGGTAAAATGGATGCCCCTTACACATACGTACACGACCACTCAATCTTACGGGTTGGTACACACATTTCAATAAACAGTAGTGGGTTGAAATATTTGTGTATGTGTCCAAATCTCTCTTCTCATTGAAATGATATGGACATGTAAGATGGTTGTATAACAACCATTGTCACAATGTGGAATATAATACATTTATAATTTAATCTCAGATGTATAATACTATAGACAATGATTGATATATCTTTCACCAGTAAATACGTTTATTGATTATAATAATGCAAATCGTAATCGTATGATAGTTTCGTTTACAACTACTCGTTTAATTAGTGCCTATCATTGCTGATGTTGTCAGTTCGAATTATGTTCATGGCGAGGTGTACACGATACAACATTATTTGATAAAGTTTGTCAGTAACTTGCGACAGGGCGGCGTTTTTTTCTCCTCCAGTAAAGCTGACCACCACGATATAACTGAAATATTGATGACAGTGGCGTTAAGAACCATAACCCTAACCGTATGATATTTCAAACATATGATTTCTTATTCTTGTAATCGTTAATGTTTATAACATTAAATAATCTTAGGTATCCACCTTTAATATATAACAATTATGATAATCTAAAACAATGGATCATATCTTAGCTATTTTGTTGAATTCTGTCGGATAGTAATAATATGATTGTACCACAGAACAAGGTTAGTAATACATATTATATTTTTAGCAGACATTTTTCTTTTCTTCAAGAAAATCAAATTATTTTCTGCTGACCAGTTATATTTTTGTTCCTTGTAGAAATGCTATATTTGCATCAGAATTTCTTTACAATTAACTTTGTGTTATGCATAGCAAAATGATGTCTTTAGATACTCACGTATTTCCACCTCTCTGCTGTAGATCTGAAAAAGTAATAAATAGAAAGTACACGACATGGTATGTTCTCAGGAGTATACAAGAGCAAATATGTAGTTGTAAAGTAATGTGAAGCTTCGTGTCCTTCCTATTCCATTCCATTTACTACGTGGAAACTCATTCTGTCAAACCCAAGTTACTATATCACTATTAGACTTAGAAGTGAAAACTAATAAAATATTGATAATTTAGCACACCACTTATTTCAATATCAGAGATGGATGTGGAATTTTTAGAAGAAAAATAAAAATATAATTTCCTTCCTTTGATAAAAAACTGTGTCAGGGACATATTTCAACTGATCAAGCAACGATGTACCTATCACTTCATGAATTAATACAACGGATATCAAAAAGAATAGAGGCAATTCGGAAAAACAAACTACCAGATGTCTGAGCTAATAACAAACACACGTACTTTTAATATTTTTACAGCGAAATTTGCATTGAAACGTGGATTACTCCATGTATGGTTTGTGAAGACACTTATTTATGTGTAATGTGTTGATTTTCTGTTCCTTTGTTTGATAATCTAACATATAATTCTGAATACTAAGTAACAGTCATTGATCATGATGTCTTTCCTGTTTGAGTATCCGACTAAATGTTGTGCCACACCGCCAATATATACTGTAATATTTACTTAGCGGGCCAGTTACTATTATTTAACAACAGATGAAAGAGAAAAACAAACTCAGCTATATCGTGGTGAGGACAAATTAAATTTATTGAAATGATGTTCAAAGGTCAGCTTTGTACCAGACGAACACGTTTAATTGGATCTTCTTAGTGATAGCTCACTGCACCTGCAGTCTGTTGATAAACATGTCGTATCCTGATTTCGAGACAACCAGTCTTGTATCTAGCTTCTAAATGCTGCATGTTTGGCGGAAAGCAGTAAATACCAATTTTATAGTATTGTATTGACACGAACCGGGTTCGATCTAACCAGGCGAGAACGCTAACTGCTACCCAACTCATGCCGTTTTGCTTAGTGAAACTTGTGTATGAGATTATAGCTGGTTTTGAATATGTCTCCAACACAGACTAACAAATGACATTGTTTTCTTTAATATCCTATCACGATTGTTGGTTTGTATGGAGTTGGTCTACATGCATAGAATAAGGTACTGCTAAAAAAAAATATTAGATACAATTGCAAAAAAAATGCGACAATTTCGGAACAGATCCATAATCCAATCGAAAAATCGTAGAAAGAGGCAAAAAGTATAAAAGTATACTCCCAATACGTATATATACATGACAGGTCACGTTGTCTGTCTTGATAGATGTACTTAGCGAGGTTAAAAACAAGTTCTATGGAGATGCCACGGTTACACGGGAATGAAAAACATACACATACCTTGAATGACTACGTGTATTGCAATGTTATATTTAGGACATGTATTATTGAATAGAATGGTATAAATACCAGACTGGTGCTTCAAATATTATCATAGCTAAATGTTCTTGATATATGTAGAAGTATGTTGTAATTGTTACCTTCATTTCTCGTATCACTCGTACCCTCTCTGATGTCTTCGTACATGCCATTGGTTCTTCGGTTTAGAGAAGACATTTCGTCATTATTATCCGATCTATATAATATATATTATTATATTTAAGCAACATAAATATGATTGAAAACTTCAATTATATGCCACCACTCGACATGTAGAAAATGTTAAATGTATACAGCGTGAGTTATATTCAGTCGGACTAAGATCAAATTATTGATTTTACCATACTCACTGAAAATATTTGTATTGAGGTATTCAAGGTGAAGGCGAAAATGTGTTTGTTTGATGATGATAAACGCCACTTTCAACAATAGTTCAGGTATTTAGTGGCGGTGAGTTTTAAATGTGGAGGAAAATTGAGGACCCGCAGAACCCACCAACCTGTCGCAAGTCACCAACACTTTATCACAAGATGTTGTTCATATCGACTTGATCAAGATTCGAACTCAAATATCAGTGGCGATAGGCACTGATTCCATAGTTAGCTGTAAATCCAACTACCATACGATTACGAGCACGATGGCTCCTCCAACAGTTGAGATGAGTGTGCAACAAAGAGTAAATCGAGAAAAGGCAATTAATTTAAAAGATATATTTCTAAATATTCTCTGTTTTATTCGTTTAACAAAAAATGTCAAGGAAAACTGTAAATAAAACGGAGTAACAAAAAAGATTGATCAAGTTATTAATGTTTATCACAGCACTTAGTATGATTGTGTGCTTGATAAAGCACTATTAATATTATAATTTTCTGTCTTCGTCCGAAATTACTTTGACTTTTTTTTTCTGGTCGACAACGAAATGCAAGGTCAGTGATATAGTATTTGTTTGTTTTAAATAATAAATACACCCCCTTAGAAAGATGGTGGACTGAACGCGAATGGATGCGAATTTAACTTTGATTTACACTCTTTCTCGATATATACTACGAAATAAATGTATTACCTGTTCGAAATTTCATTACGTGTTCCACCTGACCAACCTGCAAAATTAAAATGTGAAAATAAAAAAGAAAATGATGAGTAAAATTTTGAAATAATCATAAAATATGCATGTAAATATGTGCTCATAATTAAAAAAAGCTTTTTATTTTGAAAAGTCATCTTTATGTAATTTAAAACTATATACTAAAGTATGAGAACCGTCTGCTCCCTGTATTAACATATTCCTGTAGTATAATAATTCTCTATACAGACATTACATATCATAAATCAGTTAAAACTGAACATCGTTTCACACATAGATTGTAGTTAACATAATACAACACATTTAACAAGTTGTTGTACAACACGAACGGAACGTGAGCCGTAGGGGACATACCATTCACCGCAGAATACGGTTGTTTCGAATCATTTCCATTCCGTCAAAATGGTGTTATTTTCATTCGCCAGATCACGTGATTTCGATGGAATGAAAAGCTCGGGACTTCCGGTGTCAATGTACAAAAGAAAAACTCCAATCGATATGTGCCGTTTTAACGTTCGATCCTCAACTTAATATCTAAACATTTTCTGAAAAGACAGATATCAGTTAAATTATTTTGTTTATATCAAAGACTTCAATGCAGAGACAATTACTTTTTTAAGATTAAATTTGCTTTCCTTCTTTATTTGCTGCTGTCAGCATCATGAAAGGAAAACCATTTGCCTTTATATATATATATCTGATATCAGACAGATAGTGGGGTACCGAACACCAGTATTTATTTAGCCGTTTCATTGGAGTTTCCATATTACAATTACTTATAATCTACCGCATTTACGACTATGATATGCTGACGTTGTCACAGTAATAGCATAACACCGGAAGTCGTCTGCGTTCTTTTTCAGACGTCAAGACACGAATAAGACGGAACGTGGTCGGAATTGACATGATTCGAAACAACCGTATTGACGGTGAGCACCGATTAAAATGGGACGGAACACGCGATGACTAACTTTTCAATTATAAACTTTTCATGTTTTTTTTGTATCAAGTTTGAAGTAGCACTCATTGGAGAGTTCATAAGAGTTAAATTGAAGACTTCACATCGACGTTTTATTGATGCCATCATGAATGCAGTAATCGCCTCTCAGTCTCTGTCTCAACGATGATTGCGGATATACTTGTGGTGTCGTAAAGGCAGCTGAAAGCCAAAGGTCAATGGCCAAAAGAAAATGGACAAAAGAACAAGCAATGCTCTTCCAAATACTACACTAAAGTAAAACAACCGGTCTCAGGTGCTGCTCTACTCTACTAGTGGCACCGGTCGGTTATTATGGCTACACACCAATAACAAGTCATTAATTAGCAAAGAATCGGATTGTGATGACAAAAACAGAACATATCCTTGGTTATTTGTGACAAATATATTCTGTATAACAGTATAACAGTCATTGTGGCTGCCGCAACCCTTTCGAAGTAATGGCTCTTTCTGCTTATGGCATTGATTGAACCTTGACTGATGCCTTGGGAGGCCAAGCGCGTGCCATATTTGCTTTTTCTACAATAACAGTTTCACATGAAGGGTTTGAAGAAAAGGGGTAATCCGAATCCGGAAGTCGAAAAAGAACATGAGTTGAGTTCCGGTTTTGGTGGGCTCCGTAATGATCATCTTTAATTTCTGTGTTTGTTCACGTTGATTAATTATATGTATTTTTATATTTTATACTTGTATGCCATGTGTATGTTTTTCATTTGCAGTTTTACTATAGCGTATTGGTATTATTTGCCTTTTCTTATAACATATTTAATTAATGTATATTCTAAGAAAAAGATGCCCACAGCCCTACATGCATGCAGGAAGTCACAATATTTGGTGCTGGGAGGGTACAAACTACTCATTTGCAATTCATGATATCCGTCGTTAAGTACCAATATACAAAGGCGTGGCCTGGTACCGACCAACCATTGTATACTGTATGTTTTAATAGTGGCATCTAATCTGCATGCAATCAGTTGATACATGGAAATCATGTAATGATGACATAATTCAGAATATATATAATCTAAAACCTTTTTCATTGATGACTTCCATTAATAAAACCCTGTTTATTTAGAACAGCATAGCATATCCACTGCGATTTGTAGAACAAATAAGCGGAGTAGAGATGGGATGCATGATATTGTTCCTCAACAATCGGAACAGTATGCTACATTTATCACATGTGACCTAAAGCTTAGAAATAAGTGTCCTTGCATGTCACATTAAAAGAAGGATACATGCTACCTTTGCTTCTCCTAAAGAGTAGAGTCCCTAAAATGATAACAGTGATGATTAAAACAGTCATAGCACCAGCGTAAAATCCACTTGAGGATGTTTCTTGGATTACTGAAAATAAACAAGAAATATAATATATCCTCGTACATCAGCAACAACCATGATAATTTCTGATTCCTGATATATAATAACATCTCCACAGGAAATATAAAGTGCTTAGTTCGTTCAGTTAAATAAACGATCGTTAATTTGAAGGAAACGAATGCCCTTCTCCCTATTAACCCTTTTTCACACCTCTAACCCTGTCTCCCTTTTTCCCACCATAAGCACTTTCCCCTTATTTCCACCCTTAGCCCTCCCCTGTTTCCCCACCCGTAACCCATACCTTTTTTTTATCAATATCAAAACTGATAATGTATGGACAATATTCCTCGTATTATATTATAAGTAGTACTTGTTTCTTGTATATACTGTCCATGTTACATGTACATATAGCTCCGGTTAATTTTTACACAATTGATGTTGATTGTTTAAAAAGTGCATATTGATTGTACACGCATTGACTGTTAATTGCATAGGTAGTACATGTTGATTGATAGATAGTTCCTGTCGACTGTATGCACAATACATGTTGATTAATAGGTAGTGCATGTTGCATGTAT
>MJUT01050305.1:86744-103032 GCA_002080005.1 Gigantidas platifrons | reverse complement strand
TACAATTACTGCATGTATCACGACAGTTGCGTCCATATTTTCCCCGAGAACATGCTAAAAATAATCAACATTGATTTAGAGAAAGCACGAACATTGTTGATAAACGAGGATATAATGAACTGGGTCTGAAAATGTTTTCTTCCAATGGACCATCTATAACTCATAGCAAACGTTTGATATTTAGTAACTGTTGAAAATGGAACTACGTCTCGTCCTAATGGTGTACATGTATGGAATTATCCTGCACAATCAACACACGCCCTTTCCGAAATGCTCTAGCTTCGTTTATGGCATTTTTTTTACCAATAGCGTTAGCTGGGAAACAAGATTTTGAGTTTTCCAATACAGCATGTTTCCTACAGTTTATTCCACATCCCACGAGAGTATGAGAAACGCAAAAAGAACTATTGCAAGAAAATATATTATTGATGAAAATAAGTGTTAATCATGAACGCACTGACATGTATTGTTTTCCAAATTAATGGATTCATTGATAAACATGAAGTACAAGTCTATACCACTGATCAGCAATATGTACTGGGGTGGTGTTCATGTTTAGAATACCATTAACTTAGGATATGACAAAATCTTTCGATGCACTTTTTGAAAGGGAAGATTAGACGATTCTTGACTTAATAATTGAATTAGTTAAATAAAATATTACTTATTGGAAAAGACGTGTGAATAATAACCAGTGTCACATTATACGTGTCATACATACCCTGGATTGTATAAGTTTACACTACGCACGAAACGCAAACGAACGAAAAACGCAAACGAAACGAACGGAAAACGTACGAACGCTTCACACGAACGACACGAAAAACGCACGATATACGAAACGAACACACGATACACGAAGCAAACGCACGATCCTCGAAACGAACGCACGATACACGAAGCAAACGCATGATACACGAATAGTATCGTGTTATCATTTGAATGACTTTTGTGCAAATTCATGTGATTAACTTCTGTAATCTTATATTTTATAAGCAAGTTATTAATATAAATGATAGACTATTCGGTAAAGTAATAGGATAATACAATTTATTTTAAATAGTTTATATTACCAATGTGTTTAATGATTATATTTATGATTAAATTTTAAATCTCATATATTTTACTTCCAAATATGACTTTCTATTTATATAATTTAAACAAAATTATATTTATTTAATTATATAATTATACAGAATTTATATTTATAAATTATACAATTATACAGAATTAATATTAACTACGTCTCGTCCTAATGGTGTACATGTATGTTATTATCCCTCACAATGAACACACGCCCTTTCGAAAATGCTCTAGCTTCGTTTATGACTTTTTGTACCTTTACCATTAGCTGGGAAACAATATTTTGAGTTTTCCAATACAGCATGTTTCCTACAGTTTATTCAATATATCCACGAGAGGATGAGAAAGCACAAAAATAATAATAGCAAGCAAATGTATTATTGATAAAGCATAGTGCACACATTGACATACATCTTCTCTAAATTACTGGATTAACAGATAAAAATAAAGTACAAATATATACCAAAATCAGCAATAAGAAGACCACTAACTTAGGACATGACAAAATCAGGAACAATGAATAATAGTTATGAGTAGTATCCAGTATCATATGATACAAGTAATATATAGAAAAAGTAATATCGGCAAAAATTATGGGGAGTATAAAAGCAGGGTTAGTGAAGATATTAATTTCGTATGATCTCTTCATCAGTTTTTAATCATCTTTTTTGTACAACTATAAAACTATAAATGTAACTTATATCACTTAAGCAAACGGGTCATCAGCATGATTTATTTTCCCTGAATTCAACTTTACCACTAGGAACCCTTAGTCCAGTTGATTCTAAGCACAGACCCCCTATCAAGGAAAGCATGATCGGACCTACAAGAGAGCCGATGATCTCAACCATCATTTAAATATCAGATACTGCACAATGCCATCGTAAGACTTGATTGTGAAACAATTGTCAACTTTGAACCAAAATATAACAATCATCTGTACTCGAGTGAAAGAATACGTTTCAACAAGATGTTGATATCTTATGAAACACTTTTTGAAAGGGATGATTAGACGATGCTTGACTTAATAGTTGAATTAGTTAAATAAAATATTACTTATTGGAAAAGACGTGTGAATAATAACCAGTGTCATATTATACGTATCATATATAGGAAAAATAATATTGCCAAAAAAAAACACGAATTATACAAAAGAAGAATTAGTGAATATATTAATATTGTATGATTACCTTATCAGTTTTTAATAATCTTTTTTGAGTGTAAAACAATAAATGTAACGTATATCTCTTAAAAGAACCATTACGTTAGATTATGTATTGATTTTAGATATATTGGTGTTCATGTTCAAGTCCTTTCAAAATTATGTATATTAACCATAAAGTCCTATTCCATAGTAGAAATAACTTAAATATACTTTGAGAACATGTGCGTAGTTTCCATCCAGCATCACAACTCCCACGTGGACACTGTCCGTTTACGTTATTACACCCGACTCCATTTACACAATGACATCTACTCTTGCACTCTGTACCAAAGGTACCTTGATTGCACTCTGCAATTATAAAGCATAGCAATAATGAAAAAGAGAGATTTGTGAATGACAATAATAAATGTAACAAGTCAATTCAAAATAACACGATCAGTGTCGACTCTGAAGATATCGAAAACATTAGATGTTCATGCAAATGACCACCACTTACTTTATCAAGCACACAAAACCACACCACTGATAAACATTAATATAAATTATAAACTGCTGATACACATTAAACACACATTTCTAAAACTGATACACATAACACACAACTATTTACCAATTTTTCTTTTAATTTCTCTATGTTATTATTGTTACAATTATTAACTTGTATTAGAGAAAGTCAATTTGTACACAATTGTGCCTTTTATTTTCCAAACACTTACACTTTGTATTTGAATGAAATTGAACAGAATGTTGATAACGAAATTTATCGATAATTTTGATATTATTTCTTTGCTCTCAGCTAGAGAAATTGTCAGTGTCAACGAATCGGCCCACAAACTGGAAATTATCGATCAAACTGACTTTCTTCGTGTAGAAAATTAAACATTAATATATTGTATACATTATTTAATACCTTGATTACATTTGCCACTCTTCCATCCAGGTATACAGCCTTCTTTACATACACCAGTTACTGGGTTACACATTTTATGCTTACAATTACTGCATGTATCACGACAGTTGCGTCCATATTTTCCCCGAGAACATGCTAAAAATAATCAACATTGATTTAGAGAAAGCACGAACATTGTTGATAAACGAGGATATAATGAACTGGGTCTGCAACTGTTTTCTTCCAATGGACCATCTATAACTCATAGCAAACGTTTGATATTTAGTAACTGTTGGAAATGGAACTACGTCTCGTCCTAATGGTGTACATTTATGGAATTATCCTGCACAATCAACACACGCCCTTTCCGAAAGCTTCGTTTATGGCATTTTTTACCAATAGCGTTAGCTGGGAAACAAGATTTTTAGCTTTCCAATACAGCATGTTTCCTACAGTTTATTCCACATCCCACGAGAGTATGAGAAACGCAAAAAGAACTATTGCAAGAAAATGTATTATTGATGAAAATAAGTGTTAATCATGAACGCACTGACATGTATTTTTTTACCAAATTAATGGATTCATTGATAAACATGAAGTACAAGTCTATACCACTGATCAGCAACATGTACTGGGGTGGTGTTCATGTTTAGAAGACCATTAACTTAGGATATGACAAAATCTTTCGATGCACTTTTTGAAAGGGAAGAGTAGACGATTCTTGACTTAATAATTGAATTAGTTAAATAAAATATTACTTATTGGAAAAGACGTGTGAATAATAACCAGTGTCACATTATACGTGTCATACATACCTGGATCGTATAAGTTTACACTACGCACGAAACGCAAACGAACGAAAAAGGCAAACGAAACGAACGGAAAATGTACGAACGCTTCACAAGAACGACACGAAAAACGCACGATATACGAAACGAACACACGATACACGAAGCAAACGCAGGATACTCGAAACGAACGCACGATACACGAAGGAAACGCACGATACACGAAACAAACGAACGATACACGAAACGAACGCATGATACACGAATAGTATCGTGTTATCATTTGAATGACTTGTGTGCAAATGCATGTGATTAACTTCTGTAATCTTATATTTTATAAGCAAGTTATTAAAATAAATGATAGATTAGTTGGTAAAGTAATAGGATAATACAATTTATATTAAATAGTTTATATTACCAATGTGTTTAATGATTATATTTATGATTAAATTTTAAATCTCATATATTTTACTTCCAAATATGACTTTCTATTTATATAATTTAAACAAAATTATATTTATTTAATTATATAATTATACAGAATTTATATTTATAAATTATACAATTATACAGAATTAATATTTATAATTATTCGAATTCTGAATTGACAATTTCAACCAGACATAGGTGTATCAGTTATTTTCTCGATTAAGCTGTCCTAGAGGCATGTGGCTTTAAAAGGTCATATAATTGTTAATTAGAATGAAATTACAAATGTAAGAGTTGACATTCACACCTGCAGTGCATGCATTTCCCAGGTGAAACTGCCAGAGGCGTTTGTTTACATACATGTAAATGATTTCTTGTTTATTTGTCCTAGAGTTAATAATAGAAAAAAATGCATTTATTAAATATGTTTTCCTTTATTGTACAAAATTACTGGTACATGTAAATAAAGGAAATACATGTTTGTAGATGTAAAATTTTGCTTACACTTTAATAAATTTTTTTTTAGTAATAGTAATTGTAATAATTATTTTAAAGTGGAAATCGTAGCGTGGGTTTGTTTCGTGTATCGTGTATCGTTCTTTTCGTGTATCGTTCGTTTCGTGTATCGTTCGTTCGTATTTCGTTTCGTGCATTAGTCTAATTAAACTGGTGAACAATACACGAACCGAAAGAACAAATTACACGCACGAAACACAAAAGAACGGAAAACGAAAAACGAACGAACGATATACGCAAACGAAACGAACGAAAAACGCAAACGATACGAGCTATATGTTAAGTTAAACGATCCAGGGTCTGTATATAGGAAAAATAATATTGTAAAAAAAACACGAGTTGTACAAAAGAAGAATAAGTGAATATATTAATATTGTATGATTACCTTATCAGTTTTTAATAATATTTTGTGAGTATAAAACAATAAATGTCACGTATATCTCTTAAAAGAGCCATTACGTTTGATTATTAATTGATCTTAGATAAATTTGTGTTCATGTTCAAATCCATTAAAAATTATGCTTATCAACCATAAAGTCCAATTCCATAATAGAAATAGCATAAATATACTTTCAGAACATGTGCCTGGTTTCCATCCAGAATCACAAGCCCCACGTGGACACTGTCC
The DNA here is from genome assembly GCA_002080005.1 of Gigantidas platifrons. Taxonomy (NCBI): domain Eukaryota; kingdom Metazoa; phylum Mollusca; class Bivalvia; order Mytilida; family Modiolidae; genus Gigantidas; species Gigantidas platifrons. The sequence continues at coordinate 97,534 of MJUT01050305.1, read as the reverse complement.
GTTCACGTTGTTACATCTGGCTCCATTTAAACAATGACAACTACTCCTACATTCTTCACCAAAGGTATCTGTAGAACACGCTGTAATTAGAAAGCATAGTAAAGAAAAATAAGCTATTTGTGAATGAAAATAATAACCAAAATAATAAAACCAGTGTCCACTCCGAAGATATCGAAAACATTAGATGTTCAAACAAATAACGGCCACTTATTTATCAAACAGACAAAGACGATATCCATACCGCTGATAAACATTAAAAACAATTATAAACCACTGATACACATTAAACACACATCTATAACACTGATCAACAATAAAAACAATTATAAACCACTGATTCATATTAAACATACATCTTAGTAGCTTGCTTGTTAGCAGGAACACTCTTTCAAATTATGATAGGTACCACAAGCTCTGTAATATTGTATCAACTGAACGGGATATACTGTATATATAGGTACTGCTGGAATGTTGTTACATATAAAGGAAAGTTCATAATTGGAAGATTAAAATCATCTGTTTTGTCGTTTCTTCACCGATCCTCACTGTCAATTTCTGGGTGTATGTCATCATAAAAAGTTGACCTTATTGTATATGCGGTATCCCTTATGCTCATTAAAATAGATGCGATGCAAATAATTACTCACAAAACTTAGAAATATTTAGTGAAAGGACATCATCTATAAAGCGGAACGTGAAATCAAAGGATCGGGTTAGCTTCTCTTTGCTTCCTTGAGAAGCCCATGTTTGAGGTCTGTCTTATACAAATAAAGAAAGATGCTGGCGAGAATAGAAGCACAATTTGGTACACATATGAATGCTGACTGTCTGTTGAAATATACGACCGCAAAACATAGCAACTATGTTGTTAATTAAAAGCTTGAACATTTTGATAATATCAATTTCAAAGAACTTTTTGAAAGACTGTTTGTTTCGCAAAAATATATTTCCCTTTCTATGCAAGGTATTTGGATCTACGTTGGGCATTCTTTTCTATGAAGCACAGGAAAACTTATTATATTACACAGCATTTTAGCTTAGAGTAGGGAATAGTTGTGTATTGGGTAGTGAAGTCAAATTATTTAATGTTGTTTCACGTGGAGATGGACCTTAATGTACTGTAACCTATCTTTAGCTTTTTCAGAATCTAAGTTTCGATTCTCGAACACATGACTAAGTAATATCCAAAATAAGGATAGACACATGTTCACACATTCCATATAAGAACAGGTTTTGAAGTAGGGCATCAATCAAGACACAGTCCATAAGCTGTAGGCTATTGATAGTGTACAACTTGTACTATACACTACTAACTTACGCTTATCACATATTTGGCCTTTCCATCCTGGTAAGCAGTTAGTACACCCACCATCGAATCTGGTGCAATTGTTTTCTTTACATTTCCCACACTTTATCAAACATCTCGGCCCATAATATCCAGTATTACATTCTACAAATCATAGGAGCATAATCCAGGAACCACAGAAGGAATATGATGCAAATTCGACACTAACGTGTGTATTGTGATTGAAGATATTGCTTAATACACAGAAATACCACACTGTTGGAACCCAATATACACATCGTAAATACAGAGGTAAGATCGATATCCCTTACACACATATACATGACCACTCACCTTCCTGTTTTGCTGCAGACACTTCAATAAAAAGTGACGGAGTTAAGCTAGTTTTATAGGTCAAATCCACCCCTCTTATTAACATGAGGTGGTCATGCAAGTGTTCTCCATGTGAGTAAAATGTCAATACGCATATATATCTGTGTGAGCGGTGTTGCTATGACAAACGCCCAATTCTTGAACATATTCATAAAACATTTGATCTTCGTGACACAGACATTGGCATATATTTAATATTAGTTCTATTAAAGATATAGTAAGGAAGCTATAGTCAACCTTGAACCAAAATTGTCAATACCATATTTCATCATCTGAACGCAAGTGACAGAATACACTTCAACAAGTTGTTGATATCATCCGACAAACTTTTTGAAATATAAGATTAGACGACTGTTGATATGCTAGTAGAATTCGTTGAATTAAACGTATGCAGTGGAAAAGACATGAGTGTGAGTCTCTTAAAGAAGATATCAGGATTTGCTAAATGTAAATTTTACTCACAACCTTCCTTGTAAACCTTTATGCATATGACATCCAAGTTGAGCTTAAATTTATATTCAATACGCTTTTACCCTTTCTGATTTTACATTGATATGTCGTAAATCTTGGAAGTCGTCATCATACAAAAACGTTTTAGAAGATATATTGGAACTGTTAATATCATGCTATTTATTTGTGTGTTGCTTAAATTCACAAAATACATTGATGAAGAAAATATACCATTAATTTATTACATATAATATGTTATACCTTGTGTACATTTGTCACCTTTCCAACCAGGTATACAACCGTACTGACATACACCAGATACTGGGTTACAAATTTTGTGTTCACAATTACTGCATGTTTCACTACAGTTGACTCCATATCGTCCTCTAGAACATGCTAATAATTCAAAAATAATACAGAAATCAAAAGTATTATTGGTGAAAATTGATGCTTTATAAACAATCAATCATTAGTTCCATTGATAATATAATAAGCCCAGTAGTCAGTGTGTCGACACTGACATGGTTTATTAGATATATTAATGATATAAATTTACGGTTCCTAAATGTTGTAATTATTACCAAAAATTATGGTTCGTCTCCATCAGACATAGGTGACTTTAGCTCTTTTGGTGTTCTTCTACTCAAAAATGTTTGCTTATTATTTCGCTTTCGGAAGCTAATTCCATAAACGTGTCGTTCACACTGAATTTAATATCTACGGTTTATTTTTAAATAAATTAAAGGATGTACCTCGATGCTTTGGTGTATTTCTGCAAATTGCATTGTATTAGTTCGATTAAACAAATGCAATGTGGTTCGATGAATTAAATAAATGAAGCATGGTCAGAATGCACTAAGACGTGACCAAGAACCATAAATCTATAGAAAACGACAAAACACAATTTTTAAAGTATCTTTTTAGCTGTGATACGAGTACTCCATATAATGGTTTATTTTGGTTTATGGTGTTTTACACCACTTTCAACGATAGTTCAGTTATATCGTGGTGGTCAGTTGTATTGGTGGATGAAACCGGAGTACCCGCAGAAAACCAACGATATAACGCAAGTCACTGACACACGTTATCAAATAATGTTGTATCGAGTACACATCGCCATGAACACAGTTCCAACTCACAATGTTAGTAGTGATAGGCATTGATTGCATAGGAAGTCGTAAAGCCAACTACCATACGATCACGAACACGACAGTCCCTTCCATCTGATGGAATGTTGCTACATAAATGGAAATTCATAATTGGAAAATTGAAATAATCTCGCTCCTACCTCGTTCATTTTTCATTGATAATAATCGCGTAGGTGTTGTAGTAGTTAGGGTGCTCACCCCAAGTGTGGAGGGTCGTGGGTTCGCGTCTTGGTTGGGTTAAACCAAAGACTATGAAATTGGTATTGCTACTTATCCGATCAGCACACAGCATTAAGGAGTAAGAACAATGACTGATTGACTTGGAATAAAGATAATGTGTCCGTGTGGAACGACATGTGGACTATTATTTCAGTGAGCTAGCACTACAAAAATCCAACTGAGCGTGCTGGTCTGGTACAGAGCAGACACCATCACCTCATAGAAATGTAACTTGTTCTCGCTTCTATTGAATTGTCACTTAGATATAATGATAGACACATGCCGACTCTTTAGACTTTGTATGAATGACATAGTTCTACAAATCGGTTCTACATATACTACACCGTAATTGTGAGGAATTGTATGTGGTTTCTTAAAGGTTTAGGTGAATTTCGGGGATATAAATACATAGACGGTGGCTATAGAGGCGTTAAACGATACTGCATTGGACGATTATTGTGCGCATAACAACCACCGCACCATCATGACATTTGGTGATTCAAGTACTTAATTCCTTTCATATGATCAATAATTCTGAAAATGTCAAATATTATTTATTCTTCAATACCGTAAATTGGGAAATTGTGGTGTCGTGATATTTTTGGCGGTTTTCCCTCCGGAGGCATGTGTTCAATTTTGTTTGGTGTGTGTAATTGTGTCACTTTCTCAAATTGATATGTTCAATTTTGGAACCCTCAGAAACAGATGATGTTCTCATTTCGCTAAAAATCCATTTATTGAGAAAACAAATATGATTTCTGCTATACTTCAAAGGCCTCGATAAAGAGGGAGCAAGGCAAACTCACCTAATTGAAAGAATCGGATATGTGCACTGAATTAATATAGGTACCTTGTATGACAAAAACACACTTACTCTTCATGCATTTGTGTCCTCTATATCCAGGTGCACACACACAATGTCCTGTCTTTATATCACAAGTTGTGCCATTGCAGTGTGTAGAACAGCTATAGGTACATGCATTTCCATACCTTCCCAAGATGCAACCTACCATAATATAAACGTTCTATATATTTGCTTGACGGCTAATTACAATTTTAATTAAATTGACTAATTTGTCTCTTCTTTATCACATCATACTCAGCCCCCAAAACATGATACCTATATCGCAGTTTGCTTTGATAGACACAGACATGAATAATAGAGAATCACAGGGCCTTGTATCTCTTACCTAGCAAAGACGATTTAGAAGATTTATTGATGTATTGCTTATTGTTAAATTTTGATATCCTAGGACTTTGAACCAATTATTAGACAGTAGGCACTGGGACAATCATTAAAATAAAATTTAATATTCATATACCTCTAAGCTGTGTCATGCCATATAGGATCATATTTCTATTCTTAAGATGATTTTTTGGTTTAATTTACCCATTACACAGGTAGGTGTAAGTGTATAATATTACAAAGAAATATAATTTTTGATTTTAGTATCTTTCTTTTGTAGTCCAGTACATGTAAATGTGCTTCAAGAAGGTGTACAACAGCAATACAAAAGTAACTTCAAAAAGTGTAATTATAGATTTATACAACTTTTGCCTTTTGATGAGGTCAATGTATGCTTGTATTGACCAGAAACAAAGTATATTGTGCGAGAACGAAGTTCCGTGGGCAATATGCGTTCATCGTTCGATAAGACATGCATTGACCAATGTATAAAAGGTTACAAATGTACGTTGTGTTAATAAGAAATCATATTATTTAAAAGTTGTAATTTGAAAATTCATGATAGCATTCATATTCAAGAGAAGAAAAATGTTATACAAAAGTACTATCAACTTTACAACATTTATAAAGCCTCAGTAAATGTGGCTCTATTAGCGTTGTATGATACGACATTCACCAAAAGGTCATTGACATTTATTTTAAGTGGCAAATCAGATGCCGTATTTCTTTATGTCAACAATGCTGTTAACCGAAGTGTGGAAGAAAATTCGGTTTTGGTCGAATTTCATACAAGTATCAAATAAAAAAACTAGGTCTGTTATGTTGCTCATCGTTTTAGATTGCTGTGTTGGTTTTTTATTTTTGTTATTTATTTTTGTTATTTGTCTTTCGTCCTGTGTCTTGTATTTATTTAGTAATTTAAGGTTAATAGATATCTATTTGTAGTAAGACACAGTTTATATACGTTTTATAATTATATCATGTGACATGAATTGACACATTACAAAGTCACAAGACACAGGAAGAAGACAAACAAAGCAAAACAAAAACAAAAACAAAACAAAATAAAAACAAAAACAAAAAACAAAAAAAAAACACAATACAGAAAACTGAAATGATGAGCAACAGAAAAATGTTGGACGTCGCTATACACAAACATACACACAAAAAAAAATAAGAAGACAAGAGCCCTCCAATAAACAATTGGAGGTAAAGACATCGTTCTTATGCGGAAATCGTATCGGACATCACAGCCACGGAACTGAGCACGTAAAGAGACATCACAGGACAACATAAAAAAACTAAATAAATGAGCACCACGGACCCACACCAAAAATCCGGAGGTGAACTCAGTAACTCGCGAAGGGTTAGCAGTTTTTTCCTCTGATAAGACACCCGCGATGTTTGCAATATAGTATATGATATTATGATAAACTATTTTCTCTTGTCATATTTAAGTTTAGAAAAAAATATTTGCAACAGTATTAAACAGTCAATATTTAATCTTACCATATACTTTAACCTCACAAAGTTCAAGGAAAGCCTCTGTCCAGTTCCGTTGATTATAAATTACTACATATCGTCCACGATAGTCACATGTTATATTCTGTAGTGTGTTTGGATAACCATCTTGTTGGTCGTGAAAACACAGATGTCCCCTGTCTGGATGTCGCTCCTTAAATGTATCTGATATGTAGATATGAAAACCATCAAGTGTGTGCCCATCTAAAATGAGAAGCAAATAGCTAAATATTAACATTGTTTGTTCTAAGAGTTACCGTAGTAACTATATCAACGCAGGAATAATTGTGAAAACTGGTAATTCACACTGCCACACAATCAATAAACTCAGTGTTAACGGGAATATACATAACCTTTCCAATTACTGAACTATTTTTTCAACTGCGTTTAAATTTTTAAGATTCCTAAAAGTTTTAAAATATTAGAAATATACAATTAGAGTGTATCCAATGATATATCATTGAAAAATAAAATTACCTAGCTGCACAGTACAATAAATTATAATTTGTTAATATTTATATTTATTACATTAAATTATGCGGCCATTACGACTTTTTCATGTCAATATTTAAACATTTTGCTTTTTCGCCGTATATAATACGTCAGCAAAATGACAGCGTGAATACCCCAAAAGCCCGCATCCTGTTTCCATACCTTTTAACATAATACAACAAACAGCATAACTACAAAACATATAAATGAACACATAAAATGTCTTTGGGGAGTAGGGCTAAGTGGTTGTTTTTCTTTATAAAACAGATAAATATGAGAGAGAAAAAAAAAAACATATGTGACATAATGAACATTTCATTTTTCTGTTGAGTTTCTTCTAATTTATTTTGTTATTGTGGAATAAGGTGTTTTCTGATTTCTGTTATATCACTATGATAACATACAAATAAATGATGAAATTCATCACCTATTAAGTTACATATACTTTTCACAAATTCTATTTTGTTTTAGAATATTTCAGAGTTTTAAATGATATCTGTCGAAATCATGCGAATTTGCATATTCTACAGAACAATATATTTCACATAGAAAATCACCGGATATCTATGATGTAGTTATATTTATAATGTATCTACAATTTAAATGGAAAAGAACATTTATTTCAAGTGACTTAACTGTGAGCATTCAGGCCAGTTGTAGAATTTTCTAGAAAAAAAAATGTTTGTAACAGTATATACCTTTGTCGACAAATATAAAAATCATTGTACTCGTCCTGAAACAGGAATGCTGGTATATTGAATATTTATCTCCTTCAAATTCAGCTTACCTGTATATTCGAACATTTTGAATATTTTTTTTATTTCTGTGAATCAGTGCTTTGTATTTAAATAACATATTCCAACTGTTTGGGGTCATATTTCAAAAATATAAATGTATATCTAGCGAAACTTTCCTCGGTGGAATTTGTTTTCATGTAGCAGCTTTCATCATATTCTGAAGTAAATTTCCAGTGATGATGGCTGAAAAAACAGCTGAAAAGTCTTGACATATGGAATACGATATTCTCATAGTCAAATATAACCAGAGGTTTTATTTATATGTATATGTTTCCTCAAGTATAGGACATCATTATGAAAATTCTGAAAGTATTTAAGTTTTTAGCAATTTTTTTAGTACTTAATTAATACCCGAATCCCTGCCCAAATGAATTCTGAAAGGAGGTTACACACACAAACAATAACCATATGATATTTTGCGTGTTTAAAAAGAATGATTTTTTTTCAAATACGCAATTGAAATAATAAAGTCCCATTCTGCATTAATGACGCCTTTGCTCCATAAGGTTTATTTCATAGATTTTGGTAGCATTTCCTTGTAACAGCTACCGTTAATTTTATTACACACTGTCTCTCATATTATAGGAGAAGACATTTTTGCTTTCATCATCTACGTCCGTCACATAGGTTAGTATTCACAACTCCTCCTACTTTTGAAGTGGAAGTGTTTTCTCAAAACTTTGTATGATATGCAAATTGGCACATTGTTACCGAATATATGCCATTTTTGAAGGAGTTATTGCCATCGAAAGTTTGTACCGCCCGCGCAACGCACCCATCGTTTTAAATGATAATTTATCAAAACTTTGCCATGCCTTTTTTGAACTTGATTGAGATTACCTTATTGGTACCCGATTTTTATCGGACCAATCTTGAAGGAGGTATTTCCCTTAATATACATGCAACTCGTCCTCCATTTAAATGAGATTTAATCAAACATGTACATGCATGCTTACTACCATATGCAGATTCCCATATCGTTATTAAGAGATTATTACATGATATTTCATGTCATAATCTATTTATCATATATTTTACATTGACTTTTATATGGCAGAAAAAGATTTTTGAACTGACAAATTGCGAAAATAAATCCTTAAGAGAGTTGCCTTTGTTTAACTTGCAAATATATTTGTTTCGAGTTTTGTACAATGACGTTAGAAAGTGTTTGTATGATCTATTCAAGACGTTGACATTTGAATGGAAATTCCTATTCAAGACGACGTTTACATTGGAGCTAATTATTCCGTTTCAAGTTATTTAAACTTTATTCCAACATTTTGAAACGTGTTAATTTGATTGAAATATGATATTACCATCTTTCCTTGTACTTTGACATATCCCCGTGTGACAATAAGTCGGCCAATCATTGGATAAAGTTTGAATATTTTTTTTCATGTTTGAAAAGTAAACATGTTTTTTTTATAAGTATGTTTCTCATCTATTCTTGCTCACCTATGTAAAGTTCCATAGAAAAAAGATCGATAACAAGGACACACTGCCCCATATTTGTTTACTACCCTTCTTGTAAATGGCGTCGTATAACGTGACATAAGGACGGTTAGTGGTAAATACATCACATGATTTTGTCATTAGCCAACCAAACTTAAAAAGTAAACCAGATTAAGAAAGTACAGTATATTAGCTCTTTCTGTGTAATTGTTTTGTATGAAGAATTTCAAAAGATGTTTTTTTTAAATAATTTGAAATTGAAGTATTAAAAATTAATTACTTGATGCAAACATTGAACTTACTTACCCATATAACAAGATATTTAATCCAGTGAATTTTGTGTTTTTGTTTTCGTCAATGCAATATATTAGACTGTCTACATACTACCATATTTTTGTAAATCAATTAATGACTGATTTCTGTTTATTTCAATCACATTTTTTTTTATCACAGAATGGTAACAATACAGTTTTGTTGATGCTATTTGTAATAATGACAGGTTTTTTTCCCCAGATATTCTCATTTATCTGTCTGGTTTAATTTAATTATCTGTTCAATTATGCTATAAATTTTGATTATTTCTGTTAAATTAATTATTTTTCTATTCTACTCTGTGAATATCATTTCATTACACCAAGAAGTAAGGGGTATATGTATTATTAAAGCAGCAGTGGAAATGCAAAATAATATGTCAGTGTGTGACTATAGAGAACACTTGTATGCATTTTCCCGGTAAAATCAACCATTTTCAAAAAAATGGTGGAATTTGAATGATCAAACATCATATTTTCAAAGTATTTTAAAATACAATTTGCTTGGCCTACATTCCAGAAAAGGTCATGATCTGTGATGACGATTGCATCAACAAACCGGAAAGGTAAAAATGCTTGGGAAATACCATCGCTTAAAGCATATTTAACATTATGATCAGGGGAAAAAGAAATTAGTAAAAATGATCTTTTTACTTGCATGGAATTTATTCAATTCAATCTTGTCTGTTCTAATTTCATCTTGTAATTTTGAAGTTTAAAGGAATTTCCTCGGTGTTTATTTACGCTATGAATATACAGAATGACGTCATCGGTCTCATGCAACGCGATAATTGTAAATAAAATCAAATGACCGACTTTATTGCATTACAGAGCAGATGTTACGACACGATATTTTCTTTGAGACCACGTTGCAGATACTAGAAGTTAAATTATATATTTAATATAGCCTAGCTATTATTGGACATGCAAAAACGAACATATTGCAACAAAATTGTGATAAAAACATTTATAAGACTAGTATTCCCCCTTTGATTTTGATAATTTCATCAAAACGTTTCTACACGCAATTCATCTTATTTATTATTTAGGAATTGATCAACACTTTGAATGCTTCTTTATTACCATATGTAGATCTACATATCATTAACACATTTTTTAAAGAAATTGTATTGCTTTTTTAAAAAGCAATTATCATACAGTTTAAATTAGATTTCGAAGACAAAGAATATGGTAATGCCAGACATTTAACTAGATCATAAACTGTGCATTGCAAAACAGTGATACTAGTGTAGATCGTGTGACAGACATTTTATACTTACTAGACTTTCTATAATAGATTACAATATTATAAATATTGGCTTGTTGTCCAATATCCAGTCTCCACCATGCCGTTGTTCGATTTAATGCAGTATGACTACAACTTCCCCCATCCCAATTCTGATTTATGTTTCCATCTAAAGCTTTTGATGCATTGAAACCTGGGTAACTACCACTTTGTTTGGCAGTGCCCATATCAGCTAAATTATCTGTCAACAACCAATATGAAATTTGAAATAGATATTTTTAATGTAAATA
>MJUT01050305.1:68938-83902 GCA_002080005.1 Gigantidas platifrons | reverse complement strand
CACAAGTCTCTGGAGTAATCTTCATCCGTACCGACAGTCAAAATATTAGAAATACAACATTTTGGTATGTTTACAGTCAATATAGAAAGCATTGGGTAAGGTGGTAACATATTGCGTACTTGATTGGATATAAATTTGGTTCCAATAATGGATCATTTCTTTTTACTATTATTATTATTCGTTGTACTACACAATCTCTGAAGGGAAGAAAGACAGGTTAGTGTTTTGAGCTCTTAATAATTTAATTTAAGCTACAGTAATTTTGCAACTATTCGAATTCGTTTTGGAAACTGAATTATTTAATAGACAATGGGTCTTAATTCCCGTCTAGGATCTGAGAAAAAGTTGGATGCATGATATTTATTTTTCTAATGAAAAACAGTACAGAACGCCAACTCATTTATATACCTAGGCCCCCGTGACAATCGAGTGCAATCATTTGTAGTAAGTAAACCATATTGAACAAATTGAGGGTCTACATGAGAGAGAAAATATAAACAATGTCGAATACTGGGGAAAAACACGGCAACGGCAACGGTCAGAGAAATGAAAATAAAAAGACATCGAAGGCACCACAAATATCAGAAGTTTTAAACTAAAGTAGGGATGTGTTGTATGGACAAAATGAAACAATTTATTCTGATTCAGTTCTAAGTAATCTCCTTCAAAATGGACACACGATTGAACAGTATTTAGAAAAAAGTAACAAAAAAACTAGTTGATGAACTAGACGAGAACAAAACATCAGCTAAGTCTGTAACACAGAAAGTATTCTACAGTAGAAAGGGAGGTAACAAATTGAAACAACAGTATACAGAAATTGATTGATTGATTGATTTTAGGTGTTTAACACCACTTTCAGCAATATTTCAGCTATATCATGGCGACCAGTTTTAGTGGTGGAAGAAGCCGGAGTACCCTGAGGGAATCTCCGACCATGGGCAAGCAACTGATGAACTTAATCACATGCGACTGCAAGTTGAGTGCACCCTTTTTTGTCATTTACAAAGCCGGGACCGAACCCACGCCGTATTGGTGATATGCTTGTATGAGTTGTTAGGTAATCAAACTCAATTGCAACCTAACTCATTGATCCACCCTGGACCCCACAGAAAATGAAGTAATACTCAAGGAATCAGTAACTTATTAGACGAAACAAAAGAAGCATACAAGGAGAACGAAATCGAAATAATGAAGGTGAAAAGAGAAAATATTACCGTTAAAGCAAAGTTGTCAAGAGATGGAAACTGATATTAGAATGTTTAAGAACGAGAGAGAGGAAATGAATGAATCATTATTGACCTAAAGTGAAGATCGATGAAATACAATCTGGTATTTACTGGTTTGAAGGAAACACCGTATGAGAATACAGAAGAAAACCTAGGTGGTTTCTTAGGACAAGAACTCGGAATCTAATATTGGATAGAATTCGGTAATGTTCACCGATTTGGTCCGAGAAAACAAGTCAGCTATTATTACCCCAGATAGCTATTATTAGGAAAACCTAAGGACAAGTAACGATGATAATAATGTGTTAACTATCTCCTCTGCTGAACTAAATTAACCACGGACGAATGATTTAAATAACAGTAAATGTATTTCTACAATTGATAGTTGTTTGAAACTTGTTGTTTATGTTTAAATGCTTGCAAAGATAATGTAGATAATGTTAGACTACTTACGCTCAATTGTTGTAGAAATAAAACAAAACTTAACTACCCAGAATTTATTGAAATGATCAATGACTTTGATATTCTATATTTAGTTGAAACCAAAACTGATGATTGTGATATTATAAATATCCCACCAGAAAATTCTAAATATGCGTCGATTGACGCTTTAAGTGAAATTGAAAATGAGTTTCAAAACAATTATAAATATTTTTGTCTACATGGTGATTTTAATAGCAGGACTTCAAAAGAACCCGATTTTATTGATTTTGAAAGAGAATCAGGTAACGATGAGAATGTTGAACATTTAAATATGCAAGCTATTTAAATAGCGAATTTTATGCTAAAGAATGGATAGCTTTCTCTTTGTACTTTGTTTTATTTCCTATTTGTACATTGGGAATCACTGATTCCCTCATGGAGCCCCAATAGTTAGATAAGTTTAACGCAATCTGATTGGTAGATATATTTAAGACATCAGCTAATTAATTATTAATTTGTCTCAAAACAACAGTAATTTGTCAGTCATTGGATTTTTAATTTAATTTGTGTATTTAAAGTATATTCGAAGAAGAATAAGAAGTCTCAGGTATAAAAAAAAAATCATGCATGCATATGTCAAACATTTATTGTAAGATAGGAAAAAATGAAAACAATCTTCTACTTTGTTAACTGATCGATTTATGGCGTCACCGCTGTTGTATCGAGACCCGCCATTTTGATAATTGTGTTGTGAATTTTTACAAACATTAACATGATGTTTCATTTCATGGGAGCTATGTTATTTATTCACAATAATAAACTTGTTAGATGTTAAAAAAATAATTCATACAAATAAAGTGATTACGACAACGAATTAACGTTTTAAAACTGTTCTTTTCCGTTGTGTCACGTTTTTACTTTTAGAAGGATTGCAGGTCAAGGATTACGTAACTTTGTTTACATGTTTGGATCGGCATTGATTATGAATAACATTCCAACGATTCCTAAAATATTGATTGTAGGCCATAGTTTTATATCTAGACTTGCACAAGACATTCAACGGGATCCAATTCTCGACGTCAACTTTAATTTAAAACAGTGCGAAATTCGTTGTTTCGGGGTAAGTGGAGCTTCTTTAGAGATCCTTGAAAAACACAATGGACTCATTGAGTTTATGAAGCAATACAAACCAAGCATAGTCATTCTGCAAATTGGTGGAAATGACATCTGTAGACCGGATTTAAGACCAGAAACTTTATCATGCCATATTGTGGATTTCATGAATTCTCTCATGGTTCAACAACAAACAGTCTGTCAAGTATTTGTGTGTGAGATATTTGTCAGAAATAAACCAAGATATATAACACCGGAACAGCATGAAGAAAAAAGACTAATTGTTAACAATATGCTTAAGGTGTTCTTGAGCGATTCTTGTAAAATTCATTTTTGGAAACATTTGCGTTTAATGAACAGTCCACTGAGAATATTTGGGAATGATGGAGTACATTTGACAATGCAAGGGACAAGAAAATTCTATAGGAGTTTGCGTTTAGCTCTTTTGCATGCCTTAGATCTTCTTCAGTAGATTAGTTTGTAAATTTGGTAGGTGTAGTTATGTACCTAACCTGTAGTAATTAAGGTATTAATTTGTAATATGTTGTATTTTTATGACACATACATTTGTATACAGGAATTTCAACTATTATACAAGTATGTACAATGTACATGTACATAAAAATGTACCTCTATCAAAGTGAAAAGCACATGCTTTTACTTTTTGTATATACTATAAAAAAAAATGACCAGATGTCCATCTGTAGTATTAAAAAAAACCAAAAAAACTGATTCATTCATGTTAAAAAAAAATTATAATAATAAAGACATGACATATTGTATGTTAATCCAGAGAATTAACTAGTTCATTAACAGTGAACATTACTTTTTCAGATTATAGTTTGTTTGAATATCATATCCAGTGTGTCTTGTTGAATATTTTGAGAGTTTACCAGGTAAAGTACACATGTAATTAATATTGTAAATTATACAGTTATACAAATAATACACTCCTACATTGGGATTATTTTATTTATAATAGCCCAAAAAGTTGTCTTGGTTTGTCCGCCATGTAATTTTGGTAAAATTTATTACAGTAATTAGTATATACAATATATAGCAGTGTCTGAAATTATCTTTACTTGTATTTAGCTGTCAATTTATACAGCAGGCTATGTATTTTAGCTGACAATTTATGTAGAAGGCTATGCACATGTATTTTAGCCCACAATTTATACAGAAGGCTATGTATTTTAGCTGACAATTTATATAGAATGCTATGTATTTTAGCTGACAATTTATACTGAAGGCTATGTAGTTCAGCTGACAATTTATACAGAAGGCTATGTAGTTTAGCTAACAATTTATACAGAAGGCTATGTAGTTTAGCTGACAATTTATACAGAAGGCTATGTAGTTTAGCTGACAATTTATACAGAAGGCTATGTAGTTTAGCTAACAATTTATACAGAAGGCTATGTAGTTTAGCCGACAATTTATACAGAAGGCTATGTAGTTTAGCTGACAATTTATTCAGAAGGCTATGTATTTTAGCTGATAATTTATACAGAAGGCTATGTATTTAGCTGTTAATTTATACAGAGGGCTATGTATTTTAGCTGTTAATTTATATGGAGGGCTATGTATTTACATTGTAGCTGTTAATTTATACAAAGGCTACATGTAATAATAAAAAAAAATATATATATATACATTTGTGTATGTACATTTATTTAGCTACCAAGTTATGCAGAAAGCTATGTATTTAGCATTATACTATCAATAGTCAGTATATATATATATAAAAAAAAAGAAAAAACAAAAAAAAAGTAGATAATAGAATATATTTACATGGTACACTGTATAATGTGGATCAATATTATTATTATAGATATTATGATTATAAGCAAGCAGCTATGAATTTAGCTTTTACGCCACTTTGAAAATTTGCATTACTTTAGTAGTTGTCTGTGGTTATACACCTGGAAAAGGCAGGACTGATCAAATGTATATTTTGGTCGTAATGACAATACAGCTGTGTATTCAGCATTAACATATTATATTTGAACATAAAGTATGAGTGCTAATATGCAGCATGTTTTCTTAGTAGGAAATGGCTTCTAAAAGAAGGAAGAATCAAGAAAGACCATCAAAACGTGCACGGATAGAGCACAATTCAGATGAAGTAGAGACAATGACAGCAACAATATCTGCTGCTGTTACAGCAAAAGTTTTAGAAAACCTGAAAGATTCAGGTTTCTTGCCTTCCCCAACTGACAGACAACCTTCAACTGTAGTAGATGTTCCGACAATGTTACAGACCACAGCTTCAACATCAGGTGCAAGTAGTCTTGACAGTAGGGAAGAGATCTCTACCCAAGAAACAGGTCAGCATGGTAACATGATTTGTATACCAGCCCAAAACTTAGTATCAGAGAATAGTGTACCACAATATAAACCATTGGGTAGACCTCTATATACAAAAATTAATAAAAAATTGTTTGAAAAAATTAGCTCTCAGGAATTTATTGACATGTCTGATATACTGGTTGATCATCAACCCATAGATTTAGATTTTCATTTTCAAGTTCAGAACAAAAAAGTAGGGCTAGGTTCTAGTAAAAATAAAAAAAATATTAATATTGAGAATTGGACAGATGCATTTAGCATCTATTCGTCGGTATTAAGAAAGGCTAATCCTAGTGATATTGGTTTAGCCGAGGATCTTACAATTTATATGGATTTAATCCGACAAATTCAGAAAGATGGGGGGATTGGTACAATTATGATGTAACTTTTAGGAGAACTAAAGAGAGGGATGACACACTCCCATGGAGTCAGGTAGACCAAATTCTTTACAGCAGGTCACTCTTTAAGAAACCAAATTCACTATCTGCAACCATTGCATCATTCAACCAGCCCTTTCGTAGGACATGCTACAAATTTAATGAAGGGCGATTTTGTGCTGGGGGTGTGGATACCCACACTTGTGCTTCTATTTTTATAGACCACACCCAAAATTACAATGTCGAAAACAAAGGTCCAACAATTACATTCCAGTATCAAATTCAGACCGCAACAAAAAACCATCAGAAACAACAGCTAATGCGACACGCCCCAATCAGGCCAATATTGGAAAAATACACAACACACCTTTTTGGGGGTAGCTTAGATAAAGATCTGTATGTCCTTCATCTAACCTTATGGGCCATGTGACCCCTCTTTAAGGCCAAAGATTGATATTGTTAATTATGAAGATTTTTGTATTGACAAAAAATGGACATGTATAATATGTTTATAAAAAATTTTACTTTTTTAGAATAAGTAAAAATTTTCGCAATTTATATGTTGTTTGTTTTATTTTGGCAACTGGCCAGATTTTTAGTCTGGAAGGAGGAGGGCATAAATATATATCAGTAATGTATATATTTTGAAAGAATTAGGTATTCCCCTAAGACGGGCTAATGAAGATAAGGTTATAAACCAGTATGCTAGAAAATTGTTAGATTTTTGTAAATATAATGATGTGTTCATTTTAAATGCTGGAACAGGTGAGGACAAAGAAATTGGTAAATTTACATGTAAAAATGTTAGTGTTGTAGAATATACCATTGCATCTCCAGAGTATTTAAAGCATATTACTAATTTACAAGTGTTAGAATTTAGTAAACTTATTTCAGATGTTCATTGCCCAATATCAATCTTTATAGATAATGTTAAACAATATTCATGTATGAGGTAATCGCCAAACATTATAGGTGACGATAACGTATAGAAAAACGACGCAGGTGGGAAAATTCTGAAAATGTCCTTTTTCTTGAAAATCTAGACTTAGAGCTTATGAATGACTTAGAGAATTCTGTGAATAATCTCAGTCCGAAAAATTTTTCACAAGCCGAACTTGATAATTGTCTTGAAAAGCTCAGTAAACCTTTTGCAACTTCAGGTATGACAACTTTTGGAATTAAGAGATCGAGAAACATAAGAGAGAAAAAGAGTAAAGAAAGTGTATTTGAAAAGCCTTGGTCCGGATTAGACTGTAAATATGCTAGACAAAATTATAGAAAATAATTATAAAAAGAGTAAACATAAGAGAAATAAAACAGAATCTTCGAAATTAGAAATGAAGAAGGCACAAAAGAGTATAAAAAACTGCTCAACATAAGTATCGTTTATCATAGGAAAGAAATGAGACAAAAGATGAAGGAATTAAGGTAGACAATAGTAAAGAATATTTGAAAATATTAAATTCAGGTTGTCGTAAGAAGCAGCCAAATATTTCTCTTAGCTCACTTTTTGACTTTTTCAAAAAATTAGATGAACCTCCTCATAACATAGATAATGATCATAATCTCCTGGATATAGAACCTCATTTTATAAATACCCCAAATATTGAAATAAATGCAGAAATTACCGCAGATGAGATATAAAAGTATATAAAAGATTTAAAACCCGAGAAGGCAAATGGCGGTGATAATATAATAAATGAACATATAAAATCATCAACACATTTGCTGATACCAATCTATGCTAAATTGTTTAATTGAATATTCGATTCAAGTAAAGTACCTGGTACATGGCAATCAGGAAATAGTATCCCCATATTCAAAAACAAGGGGAAATCTGATGATCCTAAAAATTATAGACCAATTTCGATTTTTAGCTGGCTAGGGACACTGTTTACCTCTATGCTTAATGAAAGATTGAATGCTTACTCAGACGAATTTTTGTTGATCAACAAAAGCCAAGTAGGTCTTAGACATGGGTATTCAACCAATGATGATATATTTTCTTTGTACTCATTATTTGAACATTTAACCTTGAAAAAGAAAAAAAATGTTCTGTGTATTCATAGATTTTGAAAAAGCTTTCGATACTGCTTGGAGAGAGGGCTTAAGGTATAAATTACTCATGAATCATATTAATGGTAAAATGCATAATTCGAAATCTAGAATTACGTATGATAATGAATTTTCCGAATTTTTACATGTGGGAACGGAGTCAGACAAGAAGATTCCTATATCCTTTCTTATTTTCTTGATACTTAAATGATTTGGAAACATTTTTAGAAAATAATAATGTAACTGGTTTGAAAATTGTTGTATGCTTTTAAATGATACTGCTCTTTTGGCAAAATCTGCAAGTAATTTCCAAAATAGGTTGGATCTATTCCAAGAATACTGCATCAAAAGGAAACTTAAAGTAAATATAAACAAAACAAAAATTATGATTTTTTCCAAGGGAAGATTGCCAACAAACATTCATTTTTAGTATGAGGATAAGGAATTCGAGATTGTAAAATATTTGTTGTATCTTGGGATAAAATTCAGCAGGTCAGGGTCATTTAGTATGCTAAAAAAGAACTGGTGAACAGGGGAACTAAAGCTATGTATGAGTTACTAAAAAGGGGCATATTTCATAATTTATATATACAATGTAAATTATAACTATTTGACAGTATGGTCAAGCCAATAATACTTTATGGGTGTGAAACTTGGGGATTTGGAAATAACGAAATTATTGAAAGGCTACATTTGAAATTATGTAAGCTACTTCTACATCTAAAAACTTCAACTCCCGATTATATGGTCTACGGTAAACTAGGAAGAAATCCCATCAGAATTAATATTAAAGCTAGAATGATAAATTTCTGTTGTAAAATTATTATGGGGAAACAAAGTGAAATTTCTCACATATGTTATAAATTTCTTTATAAATAACAATAATTTTATAAGAGATGGATTATGGATAAACAATATCCAGGATATTTTAGATAAGAGTGGTTTATCATATATATGCCTATACCAGAATTGTATACAAGAAAAATGGTTTGGGTAATGTTGTTAAGATGAATTTAATAGATCAATTTAAACAGACTTGGAGTACATCGGTAGATAATTCACCTAATGCTTTGAATTATAGATAATACTAAAAGGGGATATCGTTTGAAAATTATTTGGAAATTTTGAAGGATAAGGACTTATTCTTACTTTGTCGTTTCCGTATCTCTAAGCACATACTTCCCATTGAAATCAGTCGGTGGCAAAACATAAATCGAGAGAATAGAGTATGTATTTTGTGTCAGGGTATGGAGTTGGGAGACGAGTTTCATTATTGGTTCGAATGCACTGACTTTATACAGGACAGAGCCAGGTTGATTCTCCAAAAATACAGATGTTGTCCAAATACTGTAAAATATTGTGCCTTGATGTGTTCAAATTCTGTGGTTGAATTATGTAAATTCATTAGAATAGCTAAGAGTAAAGTATGTCCTTAGGTAGCTATTGAGTTGATATTGATGTGTTTACTTCCTTTCGGAAACTGATGTAAATATGTTAGTATTTTTGATATTTACCTCTTTACCATGTAACATGGTTAT
The DNA here is from genome assembly GCA_002080005.1 of Gigantidas platifrons. Classification (NCBI taxonomy): domain Eukaryota; kingdom Metazoa; phylum Mollusca; class Bivalvia; order Mytilida; family Modiolidae; genus Gigantidas; species Gigantidas platifrons. Next base: position 74,818 of record MJUT01050305.1, on the reverse strand, counting down.
GAGAAATAAAGATATACTATTGATTATATTTCAGCTGTATCGTGGCGTGTAATTAACATTAAAATTAAACAATGAAATATGACATACGACATTTCGTATATATATCTCAATACGTCTTTTAGAATTGATACATGGCCTAGTTTGAATGAAATATTGAAAACAATGTACATTAACCATACCCGAAGTGAGCAGTAATGCGATCTTTAAACTTCCGAAAAGTTTTGCCTTGTGGAAAGTAAGCGTATATAGGGTCGACACATGTAAGTAGCTGTTAACATAAGATTGAATGAATATGGTTATGGACACGAACAAGTTAAATAAAGGGAAAAGAGATGAAATAATAAAGTAATTGTATTGAAAATAAATATGTAAGCAGAAAGTTAAAAAGGGGGTGGCAATTCCAAACCACGAGCGCCTGTAGCATTCGATTTTAATTTTTTTCTCTCCCAAAGATGTTTAAATCATTTATCTTTCAAATATCTTGACTATGAGTGTACCTTATGAATGTGTATTAGATTGGATGCTTACGTTTTTTTTACTACCACTGGGTCGATATCTCTGCTGATGGACTGTTACTACCCAAGGATATCATCCGACCAGTAGTCAGTGCTTCGCCACTGACATGAAAGGGTCTATTAGATATAATTTATCATTGAAATGTTCAGTTCCTCCATAATGTAATCATAACTAAAACTAAAGTTCTCCTCCTTCAGGAATAGATAACAGTAGCCGAATTAGACTACGCTGTGTAGACCCTTTGGTTTCCTTGCTCCCAAAATATTTTAAGTTATTTTTACTTTGCAATATTCTGAGTTTAAGCGTACACGTACATGATGAATGTTGTTCCAGAAACGAGTTTTGTGTTCTATATTAGATATCTACGTTTTTATGTTTACACAATAATACGACACGAATAATTATGTGATAAAATTTGTCAGTTGCTTGTGTCAAGTCGGTGGTTTTCTCCGGGTACTCCGGTTTCCTCCACCAATTAAACAGACCGTCGTGATAAAGCTGAAATATTGTTGAAAGTGGCGTTAAACACCATAAACCTAACCCTTACCCACAGCACGAATAAAAATAACAAACTGATAATAATTGTTTTATGTAGAAATCGTACCTGACATCATACGCTACTTATTAACATCACACAATTTTACCATTCCTAGCTATAGTTTATGTCTTTATTCTAGTTTCTTCCCATCTACACTTCGTGCCTGGAACACCTTAGCTTTAGAGAATAGACATGCCCCCAGTTATACTAGCTTTGAAGGGCAACTAGTAAACAAAACCTTAATTCCAGTTTGGTATTCTACCGGTGTACGAAAATGGAATATTATTCACACTAAATTACGTTATAATTATAGTATTCTTAACTACGATTTAATCAGATTTAATTTGAAGGACAATGCTGGTTGTGCTTGTGGTTTTGAGTGCGAAAATGTATTTCACTGTTTTCTTGAATGTCCAATTAATGAACACATCAGAAATACTCTATTTTTAATACGTCAAATTTACGGAGCTATAGATATAGATATAATTTTATATGGAAATGAAAACTTAACTGAAGCACAAAATGTTGATATTTTTATAACAGCTCAAACGTTCATACGTAATAGTCATAGGTTTCACTAGTTCTTTTTCTGTCCTCTTCTTTGTAAAATGTATTTGGTCTTTATTGTAAAAGGTTAATTTCACTTATAAATTGTTCTAATATTTATTTTTATTGAGTTTTGCCATGTAGTATGCTATCTTGTAAATTGTAGGGAGAGGATGTTTATAATGTTTTATAACTTGCGCCCAATCCCATTGCTTATATTAGAGCAATAAAATATGTTTATTTAAAAAACAAATTAATTCACACAATTAACATGTAATATGGCAGCATGAACTTACAAGAAAACGAAAACTTCAAGCAATATAAGTAGAAATTCTGAACACACCATATGACTGAAAAAAAACCAACAGTAATCCTTGACTATCCATTAATGTTATGTTGATTCCCCCAGTACATAACATGAGCTTTACCATATTTATCTATATTTCATATTTTCATCCTTTGGTATCTTTTTTCTTTCTTATTTTCTTTTCTTCTTCTTTTAATCAAGGGGTCCTACGTTAGTTTTGAATTTTGATGTAAACCAAAATATAAGAATATTCATACTATGTATAAAACAATGAAAGGGTTATTTCCGAGTAAGCCAAATTAAGTATAATGTTCCAATTCTACCAGAATATACCATATTTAGCATGTACATATATATTTGTGAAGCAGTGATGTAATATTTTAGTTACTTTTTCTATCACTTACCTGTTTGCTGTAAATATTTCTAAATTTCCCACAAATAAATAGCACTAACTACAACTTGTATTTAATATAATTTCTAGAAAAAAAAATGCAAAAGTCTTCTGTATTTCAAGTACAAGATCGTATACAGTGACTAATGATATAAGTAGGTAAGAAGGAAAAATAATTCAGATGAGATGATGTTCTTTAAGAGGAAAGATTAGACTCTAATCATTCATTTAACTTCCCGAGGCAAGGGTCACGTATCCTCAAAGTGTATGTAGGACCCTTGCCATGAAACCTTTTGATGTCAATTATATTTAACATTTTTACTGGAATTATAATTTGTAACCATGGATAACGACTTATGCACAGGTGAATTTGTTATTAAACGTTTTCTATGACAATTTATGCAACACAAATGTTCTACGCTTACATTTTATGAAAATGTATAAAGATGGATATTACAAGTAATAAACTGAAAAAAAGAGATACCACAATATCGGAACAGTTCTAAAATCTAACAGAAAGACAAGATATACCACACTGTTGTAAGAGTTCCCAAATCTAAAGAAAGACAAGAGATACCACATTGTCGGAACAGTTCCAAAATCTAACAGACAAACAAGAGATACCACACTGTCGGAACAGTTCCAAAATCTAACGAAAAACAAGAGATGTCACACTGTCGGAACAGTTCCAAAATCTAACAGAACAATCGTAGAAATCGCAAAATTGATATTCGGTGAAATCAACCACTGGTCGGGAGAGGAAGCTAAAAAGTTCGTTAGAGCATAACACTTCAAAGAATTAACATGGACAATTGACTGATTCTCCATACCTACCATCCTTTCTAACAAATGTTTCCTTTTAGACAAAGCGGTACTAATTGTAGGGCTACCATCAAATGAGTCTCCAGTCTACCCTGCAACAGAGACTACTCCCGGTTTAAATCCCGATTCGGATCTGTATTAATTGAACTACTCACGTGACCTCTACCGAATCCTTTGTATCTAGATCTTCCTCTTCCTTCTCGTCCTTGATATATATTAAATCTACCTCAAAATAAACCTCTATTATAATTCACATAGTTACCTGAACTTTGGTGTTTACTTTGATCATCAGAATGCTTACTTTCTTTAACTGTCTTTAACTTTCTTTAACTCACCTTCATAATTATCAAAGTCATTTATTCAGAAGTTCGAGTGTCTTTAGAAGTTCACTCATATCTGAAACTGCGGAAATTGGTTGATGTGTTGCTGCGCTTTCATGTTTTGAAGCACCTGCAATCTCAAGCTCAAGTTCAACATTAATAATGATATCATATGTATACCTTTTAGTACTCTTCAATTCTTGATCCTTTAAACCAGACCAAAACTTGGCTCTAGGCATATCATTCCTCACTTCTGGGTTTAAAATACCTATCGCATAATCTTTCTGCACTATATACTCTAATTTCATGCCGTAATCGGCGACGGACTGGCCATTCATCTGTTTCTCAGCGTAGAAACTCAGCAAAAGTGTATCATTAGAATATACATTACCGTATATGCCTTCTAATCTATCAAAAATATGAATGGGCGAGCAGATTTAGGGAGTATAAGCAAAGTGTTACGTGCTTGACCTTTTAAGGAAATTCTCATACACTGTACGATAATCAATGTCGGTAACAGATGTTCTCTAAGTAAACACTTAGCTTCGAATATCCAGAAATCAAACCATGTTTCACTCTTATCTTCACCTGAGAAATTCGGTAAACGTGGTCTCTAATAAGGGGGAGTATTATCAGCCATGTCAAGGGTTTTACTACCTAAATTGAAACTAACTTTAGGTTTATCGTCATTTATGCCTGAATAATCGTGGAAATACTTTCTCAAGGGAGTAGGAGGTGGAGGTATAGGTTGAAGTTTCTCACAAACCTCTCTTGGTGTGGCAGTGTTATACCCAGTAGGAAACTGATTAAAAATAGAATCCTCCTTCTTAACTGGGGGTTTACTATGAGACAACAACTCATATCCTTCACGAATGAGTATTTTATATTTATTCTGCTGAGACAAAATTTAAATCATTTTTGTCATATCAGCCTCTGAAACTTTCGTACCTGCCTCGTCACCTTCGATATTTTTGTGGGTCAGATTACCCAGCTGTTCATCACGGAACACACTCAAAGTAAAATATTTTAGTACAAATAATAAACGACAAAACAACAAGTAAACAACAAAGACAAATGATTCACAAGACAATTAAGGTAAATGAAGATGATTATGATGTCAACTCACCGTCAACAGAATAAGAAATACATTCGTGTTCAGTGCAGAGTTAGTTAATCAGGCCGCAAAAGTAAACAGCTGAACAATACATGTACTAAAGATGAAACATCGTACCAAAAACCCCCAAAAAAATCAAGTCAAAATATTCAACACACTAAATATAAAAGTAAAGTGAAATAAATAATTAAATTTTCTTCAAATTAATAAACTCTTTCAATATTATTATAAAGTTACAATTAATCACTTTATTATAAATAGTCTGAGCTCAACACACTGTTGTTGACATCATCATCTGTCGAGTGGACCGCGATATGTGTAATTACAAAAAATCAATACACAACTAATACACAATGGTTCACATCGGTACGTTACAAATAACCACAATTCACAACGAATAAAGATATATTTTCCTCATGCTGTCGGTGTATAGATCATCCATCAAATTAACTATAAGTTATTGGCAGCTGCAAATTATGAATTATTTACAATATTCATTACCAGTATGCCTCTAACTAAAATTCACTTCATTTGGGCAGCGCTGCATAAATTACGGGAGATCACCATTCCGTCTTGACGAAACTAGTAAGGCTGCTTTCCAAATTACGACAAAATACAGGAGGATTCCTCTTCTCCGGCAATATTAGTTGTAGAAACAACATGTTTGGGTGGCACCAATATTATAATATATCATCTCGTTGGAGCTTCCATTTGTCACAGATAAATTGACCATATAACCATTTAAATATGGAATTTATGGCTTTGATGGTACCACTATCCAAACCAACTGGTTATGTCATCAACTGTAAATATATTTAATACCCAACTGTACACATTTATAACAATATTCGGAAAAATACAAATTCATTCAAAAAACGGAAAAAATGACGACAGGAATATAAAAACACTAAATATGACCATGACAAATTATATGATTTACGGACTTACTGCATTAAACTTATGAACTGAATTTAATATAATAAACTTTTAAATAAATAAATTAAAACACTAAATATAAATGAATCGTTTATAACTGTATAACAAAAATTTAAATACCTGTAAATATATTGCATTCACTGTTAGGCGTCTGTCTTTTCCGTGGACATGGTAGTTAATAAAAAAAATAACAATCCCGGCGCGAAAGTCTTCCTGGGTTTGTTCTATTAGTTTTCGTGCCAAGCATGCAATTTAAAGTGTTAGTATAGTCGTCATTCACAGTCATACGTCATGATTAAAATGATGGAACAATCGATAAATGAATGAATGAAAGAAATATAATCTATACTTTTTAATAAAAATAACTATTACGGTGACATATTTCCCCTC
>MJUT01050305.1:31586-44428 GCA_002080005.1 Gigantidas platifrons | reverse complement strand
AAATCACCCTCCATACTGTTTTACGAAACGAATTAAGATAATAAATTCATCGTACCTTGTTCACTTGATAAACCACCAGAGGTATTTGGAATGTCTTGCATAGCTAATATTTCGTAAGTCGCTGTAAAACTACAATGCATAGATGAAGTCGCATTTTATAGTATAAACATACACAGTAGAATTGACAAATATATTCAAATGTATAAATTCCACTAAAATGAATAAAGTAAAAAAAAATGGAGTCAAATTGAAACAAGTATCACAACGTCTGAAGAAATTAAGATTCAAACCAGACCATTGTAGAAGCGGAAGGTAAAATGGATGCCTCTTACACATACGTACACGACCACTCAATCTTACGGGTTGGTACACACATTTCAATAAACAGTAGTGGGTTGAACTATTTTTGTATGTGTCCAAATCGCTCTTCTCATTGAAATGATGTGGACATGTAAGATGGTTGTATAACAACCATTGTCACAATGTTGAATATAATACATTTATAATTTAATCTCAGATGTATAATACTATTGACAATGATTGCTATATCTTTCACCAGTACATACGTTTATTGATTATAATAAGTCAAGTCGTAATCGTATGGTAGTTTCGTTTACAACTACTCGTGTAATTAGTGCCTATCATCGCTGATGTTGTGAGTTTGAATTCTGTTCATGGCCACGATACAACATTATGTGATAAAGTTTGTCAGTAACTTGCGACAGGTCGGTGTTTTTTCTCCTCCAATAAGCTGACCGCCACGATATAACTGAAATATTGATGACAGTGGCGTTAAGAACCATAACCCTAACCCTATGATATTTCAAACATATTATTTCTTATTCCTTTAATCGTAAATGATTATACGATTAGATAATTTTAGGTATCCACCTGTAATATATAACAGTTATGATAATCTAATACAATTATCATATATTAGCTATTTTGTTGAATTCTGTCGGATAGTACAACTATGATTGTACCACAGAACAAGGTTAGTAATACATATTCTATTTTTAGCAGACATTTTTCTTTTCTTCAAGAAAATCGAATTATTTTCTGCTGACCAGTTATATTTTTGTTCCTGGTAGAAATGTTATATTTGCATCGGAATTTCTTTACAATTAACTTTGTGTTATGTATAGCAAAATGATGTCTTTAGATACTCACGTATTGCCACCTCTCTGCTGTAGATCTGAAAATTGAGAAAAAGTAATAAATAGAAAGTACACGACATGGTATGTTGTCAGGATTATACAAGAGCAAATATGTAGTTGTAAAGTAATGTGAAGCTTCTTGTCCTTCCTATTCCATTCCATTTACTACGTGGAAACTCATTCTGTCAAACCCAAGTTACTAAATCAATATTAGACTTAGAAGTGAAAACTAATAAAATATTGATAATTTAGCACACCACTTATTTCAATATCAGAGATGGAGGTGGAATTTTTAAAAGAAAAAGAAAAATATTGTTTCCTTCCTTTGATAAAAACTGTGTCAGGGACATATTTCAACTGATCAAGCAACGATGTACCTATCACTTCATGAATTAATACAGCGGATATCAAAAGGAATAGAGGCAATTCGGAAAAACAAACTACCAGATGTCTGAGCTAATAACAAACACACGTACTTTTAATATTTATACAGCGAAATTTGCATTGAAACGTGGATTACTCCATGTATGGTTTGTGAAGAAACTTATTTATGTGTAATGTGTTGATTTTCTGTTCCTTTGTTTGATAATCTAACATCTAATTCTGAATACTAAGTAACAGTCTTTGATCATGATATCTTTCCTGTTTGAGTATCCGACTAAATGTTGTGACACACCGCCAATATATACTGTAATATTTACTTAACGGGCCAGTTAGTTACTGTTATTTAACAACAAATGAAAGAGAAACAGACTCAGCTATATCGTGGTGAGGACAAATTAAATTTAATGAAATGATGTTGAAAGGTCAGCTTTGTACCAGACGAACACGTGTAATTGGATCTTCTTAGTGATAGCTCACTGCACCTCCAGTCTGTTGATAAACATGTCGTATCCTGATTTCGAGACAACTAGTTTTGGTTCTAGCTTCTAAATGCTGCATGTTTAGCGGAAAGCTGTCAATACCAATTTTATAGTATTTGATTGACACACCCGGCTTCGATCTAACCAGGCGAGAACGCTAACTGCTACCCAACTCATGCCGTTTTGCTTAGTGAAACTTGTGTATCAGATTGTAGCTGGTTTTGAATATTCTCAAACACAGTCTAACATATGACATTGTTTTCTTTAATATCCTATCTCGATTGTTGCTTTGTATGGAGTTGGTCTACATGCATAGAATAAGGTACTGCTAACAAAAAGCTATTAGATACAATTGCGAAAAAAAATGCGACAATTTCGGAACAGATCCATAATCCAATCGAAAAATCGTAGAAAGAGGCAAAAAGTATAAAAGTATACTCACAATACGCATATATACATGACAGGTCACGTTGTCTGTCTTGATAGATGTACTTAGCTAGGTTAAACAAGTTCTATGGAGATGTCACGGTTACACGGGAATGAAAAACATACACATGCCTTGAATGACTACGTGCATTGCAATGTTAGATTTAGGACATGTATTATTGAATAGAATGGTATAAATACCAGACTGGTGCTTCAAATATTATCATAGCTAAATGTTCTTGATATATGTAGAAGTATGTTGTAATTGCTACCTTCATTTCTCGTATCACTCGTACCCTCTCTGATGTCTTCGTACATGTCATTGGTTCTTCGGTTTAGAGAAGACATTTCGTCATCATTCTCAGATCTATATAATATATAACATTATATTTAAACATTATAAATATGATTGAAAACTTCAATCATATGCCACCACTCGACATGTAGAAAATGTTAAATGTATATAGCGTGAGTTATATTCAGTCGGACTAAGATCAAATTATTGATTTTACCATACTCACTGAAAATATTTGTATTGAGGTATTCAAGGTGAAGGCCTAAATGTGTTTGTTTGTTGATGATAAACGTCACTTTCAACAATAGTTCAGATATTTAGTGGCGGTCAGTTTTAAATGTGAAGGAAAATTGAGGACCCGGAGAAACCACCAACCTGTGGCAAGTCACCAACACAAGATGTTGTTCACATCGACCTGATCAAGATTCGAACTCAAATATCAGTGGCGATAGGCACTGTTTCCATAGTTAGCTGTAAATCCAACTACCATACGATCACGGCCACGATGGCTCCTCCAAAAGTTGAGATGAGTGTGCAACAAAGAGTAAATCGAGAAAAGGCAATTAATTTAAAAGATATATTTCTAAATATTCTCTGTTTTATTCGCTTAACAAAAAATGTCAAGGAAAACTAAATAAAACGGAGTAACAAAAATTATATAAGTCAAAAGATTGATCAAGTTATTAATGTTTATGACAGCACCTAGTATGATTGTGTGCTTGATAAAGCACTATTAATATTATAAAGTCAGTGTATTAATGTGTGATCTAAACGGCCATTCAATGTCAAGTGTCAATTTGAGCCGATCGAATTATATTGAAAGTAATTAACATTTTATGTCTTCGTCCGAAATTACTTTGACTTTTTTTCCTGGTCGACAACGAAATGCAAGGTCAGTGATATAGTATTTGTTTGTTTTAAATAATAAATATACCACTTAGAAAGATGGTGGACTGAACGCGAATGGATGCGAATTGAACTTTGATGAACCTTTGAACCGAAATGGAAGCGAGAGGCTGGCGCCGTAAAATCTGATTCAATCCACCATTTCTTTAGAAATGCCTGTACCAAGTCAGGACCATTGCGGTTTTTCAGTTTCCCGGTTGTTAACTGATTTTGTCTGTTTATTGATTTATGAGTTTTTAATTTCGCTTTGGAAGATTGCTCTGTGTTCGGTAATTTTGTTATTACCCTTATTTGGACTGAACGCGAATGGATGCGAATTGAACTTTGATTTACACTCTTTCTCGATATATACTACGAAATAAATGTATTACCTGTTCGAAATTTCATTACGTGTTCCACCTGACCAACCTGCAAAATTAAAATGTTAAAATAAAAAAGAAAATATAGAGTAAAATTTTGAAATAATCATAAAATATGCATGTAAATATGTGCTCATATTTATAAAAAAAACAATTTTTTTAAAAGTCATCTTTATGTAATTTAAAACTATATACTAAAGCATGAGAACCGTCTGCTCTCTGTATTAACATATTCCTGTAGTATAATAATTCTCTATACAGACATTGCATATCTTAAATCAGTTAAAACTGAACATCGTTTCACACATAGATTGTAGTTAACATAATACAACTCATTTAACAAGTTGTTATACAACACGAACGGAACTTGAGACGTAGGGAACATAACATTTACCGCTGAATACGGTTGTTTCGACTCATTTCCATTCCGTCAAAATTGTTTTATTTGCATTCGCCAGATCACGTGATTTCGATGGAATGTAAAGCTCGGGACTTCCGGTGTCAATGTACAAAAGAAAAACTCCAATCGATATGTGCCGTTTTAACGTTCGATCCTCAACTTAATATCTAAACATTTTCTGAAAAGACAGATATCAGTTAAATTATTTTATTTGTTTCAAGAACTTCAATGCAGAGACAATTACTTTTTTAAGATTAAATTTGCTTTCCTTCTTTATTTGCTTCTGTCAGCATCATGGAAGGAAAACGATTTGCCTTTATATATATATATATATCTGATATCAGACAGATAGTTGGGTACCGAACACCAGTATTTATTTAGCCGTTTCAATGGCGTTTCCATATTACAATTATTTATAATCTACCGCATTTACGACTATGATATGCTGACGTTGTCATAGTAATAGCATTAACACCGGAAGTCGTCTGCGTTATCTTTCAGACGTCAAGACACGAATAAGACGGAACGTGGTCGGAATTCACATGATTCGAAACAACCGCATTGATGATGGGCACCGATTAAAATGGGACGGAACACGCGATGACTCTTACTTTCAATTATAAACTTTCCATGTTTTTTTGTGTATCAAGTTTGAAGTAGTACTCATTGGAGAGTTCATAAGAGTTAAATTGAAGACTTCACATCGACGTTTTATTGATGCCATCATGAGTGCACTAAGCGCCTCACAGTCTCTGTCTCAACGATGATTGCGGATATACTTGTGCTGTCGTAAAGGCAGCTGAAAGCCACAGGTCAATGGCCAAAATGAAATGGACAAAAGAACAAGCAATGCTCTTCAAAATACTACACTAAAGTAAAACGACCGGTCTCAGGTGCTGATCTACTCTACTAGTGGCACCGGTCGGTTACTATGGCTACAAACCAATAACAAGTCATTAATTAGCAAAGAATCGGATTGTGATGACAAGAAACAGAACATATCCTTGGTCATTTGTGACAAATGTATTTTATGTAACAGTATAACAGTCATGGTGGCAGCCGCAATCCTTTCGAAGTGATGATTCTTTCTGATTATGGCATTTATTGAACCTTGACTGATGCCTTGGGATGATAAGCGCGTGCCACATTTGTTTTTTCTACAATAACAGTTTCACATGAAGGGTTTGAAGAAAAGGGGTAATCCGAATCCGCAAGTCGAAGAAGAACATGAATTCAGTTTCGGTTTTGATGGGCTCCGTGATGATCATCTTTAATTTCTGTGTTTGTTCACGTTGATTCATTATATGTATTTTTATATTTTATACTTGTATGTTTTTCATCTGCAGTTTTATTATAACGTATTGGTATAATTTGCCTTTTCTTATAACATATTTAATTAATGTATATTCTATTAAAAAGATGCCCACAGCCCCACATGCATGCAGGAAGTCACAATATTTGGTGCTGGGAGGGTACAAACTACTCATTTGCAATTCATGATATCCGTCGTTAAGTACCGATATACAAAGGCGTGGGAAGGTACCGACCAATCAATGTATACTGTATGTTTTAATAGTGGCATATAATATGCATATATACAATCAGTTGATACATGGAAATCATGTAATGATGACATAATTCAGAATATCTATAATCTAAAACCTTTTTCATTGATGACTTCCATTAATAAAACCCTGTTTATTTAGAACAGCATAGCATATCAACTGCGATTTGTAGAACAAATAAGCGGAGTGGGGATGGGATGCATGATATTGTTCCTCGACAATCGGAACAGTATGCTACATTTATCACATGTGACCTAAAGCTTAGAAATAAAGTGTCCTTGTATGTCACATTAAAAGAAGGATACATGCTACCTTTGTTTCTCCTAAAGAGTAGAGTCCCTAAGATGATAACAGTGATGATTAAAACAGTCATAGCACCAGCCATTCCTCCAATAACAGCGTAAAATCCACTTGAGGATGTTTCTTGGATTACTGAAAATAAACAAGAAATATAATATATCCTCGTACATCAGCAACAACCATGATAATTTCTGATTCCTGATATATAATGACATCTCCACAGGAAATATAACGTGCTTAGGCCGTTCAGTTAAATAAACGATCGTGAATTTGAAGGAAACGAATGCCCTTCTCCCTATTAACCATTTTTCACACCTCTAACCCTTTCTCCCTTTTTCCCACCCTATGCACCTTCCCCTTATTTCCACCCTTAGCCCTCCCCCGTTTCCCCACCTGTAACCCATACCTTTTTTTTTTATCAATATCAAAACTGATAATGTATGGACAATATTCATCGTATTATATTATAAGTAGTACTTGTATCTTGTATATACTGTCCATGTTCCATGTACATATAGCTCCGGTTAATTTTTTACACAATTGATGTTGATTGTTTAAAAGTGCATATTGATTGTGTACGCATTGACTGTTGATTCCATTGGCAGTACATGTTGATTGATAGATAGTGCCTGTCGACTGTATGCACAATACATGTTGATTAATAGGTAGTGCGTGCTACATGTATACACAGTGTATGTTGATTAATAGGAAGTTCCTGTTGTTAATGCCTGTTTCTCAAGCTTATTCAAATATTCATGAACCACAGCGCATTAGTTGTATACCTTTGTCCTGTTTTTCTCTTGTCTGAATGATGTCTTTATCTGTACTTAAACTTCTGCCAAACATGTTTTTCGAATACATTCTCAATTCATATAATGTACTATCTTGTAACCCAGAGAGAACGTAGGTCAGAGTGGTCAACTGTTTTGTATTGTGAGATATCTCCTTTAAGGACCATGTTTCTGTTCTACGTGCTCGATATTCTAGATAGAAAGTGTGTTCGTGGTCACCACTATAGCCTGGAGTCCACTCCACCAAGATACTAGTTTCAGTAGAACTAACCAAGCTTAAATTTTCGGGAGTGGGTGGAGGAACTGAAATATGACAAGGAAGATGAACAGTAAAAACGACATAAACATTTTGGATAGAAATTCCTGTTCGTTTATATTCCAAATATAAGTTCACTTAGAGTCCTTTACAAACAATAGCATCAAATATTCTACATTCTAAGTATAACTGTAATAAAATATTAATTTTTCTACTGTTTGTTTGCTTGTGTGATGGTGCTTAGCGCCACAATATTTCAGCCATATCGTGGCGGTTAGTTTTCCCACATATGAGTTATATGTCAGTCTTCACATATAACTGGGCGAACAGCGTTATTATAAAAACCGCCATGCCATGATTGTCAACATTTTACATGAATTATTCGTGAAGCAGAAGTTGTCATATGTTTAATATTAGTTCTGTTAAGCTGAGCCGATGGCTTCAACCATTGTTTTAAACATTAGATAATATACAAGGCCATATTACATATTATAGTGACGCAATAGTCTACTTTGAGCCAAATCCGAACTGTCAATACACACCTTTCGTTATTATATATATATGGATATATGGCCAATATTATTTGAATCATGAGTGTTAGTGGTATCGATGTTGCCGCTATTGTAATTCAAATGTTATTAAAAAAAGGAACATTCCAGATTGTTCAAGAAATGATTGAAAACAAAATTAGACAATAAAATGGATCCATCCAGAATCACAATCCCCATTTGGACACTGTCCGTTCACGTTGTTACATCTGGCTCTATTTAAACAGTGACATATACTCCTACATCCTTCACCAAAGGAACCTTTATCGCACACTGTAGTTAAAAAGTATAGCAATAATGAAAAAGAAATATTTGTCACTGTAAATAATACATGTAGCTAGTAAACGCAAAATAACACGATCATTGTCAAGCAAATGTAATATTGATAACAAATAGGGTTAGTCATGTACACATTGACATGCATTTTATGTAAATTAATGGATTCACTGATAAACATGAAGTACAAGTCTCTACCACTGATCAGCAATACGCAATGAGGCGGTTTTCATGATAAGAAGACCACTAATTTAGGATATGACAAAATCAGGAACAATGCAGAATATTCGTGAATAATAGTTAGTATCACATGATACAAGTCTTATATAGAGAAAGCAATGTCGGTAACACAAACACGGGGAGTAGAAAAACAGTGCCAGATTTGGTTTTGGTTTAGGTTCATTGTGTTTTACCCCACTAAACAATATTTCAGTTATGTCGTGGCGATCAGTTTTATTGGTGGAGGAAAACGGAGTACCCGGAGAAAACCAGTGACCTGTCGCAAGTCACTGCCAAACTTTATCAAAAAAGGTTGTATCGACTACATCTCACCATGCGGGGTTCGAACTCACAACCTTAGTTGTGATATTCACTGATTGCACCGATAGTTGCAAATCCAAATACCATGCGACCACGATGGTCCCAAAACAGAGTAAGAGAATTATGTCTTGATCAATCTGTATTAGTTTCTTTTTGTGAACAACTTTAAAACAATAAATGTAGCATCTATTACTTAGGAGAACCGGTCATGCGCATGATTGATTCCCCCCTAAGTTTAGGCAGAATTTTGTTCATCCTCACTTCCATTTAAAATCCTGTCTATTATTAAACATAAACTCTAATATGATAGTAGAAGAAATACTTTGACTTTACATTCAGAACATGTGATTGTTTTCCATCCAGCATCACAATCCCCACGTGGACACTGTCCGTTCACGTTGTTACATCTGACTCCATTTAAACAGTGACATCTACTCTTGCACTCTTCACCAAAGGTACCTTGAACGCACACTAATTAGAAAGCATAGCAATAATAAAAAATAATATACTTGTGTATGAAAATAATAGCAATAACCATTCAATTCTAAATAACACGATGAGTGTAGACTCCGAAACTTTTAAAAACAATAAATGGCCACACAAAATGACGACCGCTTAAATTATCAAATATTTTGAGGTTTGTGGTAGTTGTTTGTGTTTTTGATATTGATAGAATTGTTCATCATCATTGAATGATCAATATTTTGATAAACGTTTAAATTTAATTAATGTGTATCTTTGTTTTCTGGGAAATATATTGTAAGTGCTAACGATGTACGTTTTACTTGTTTGTAGTCTATTAATTCCTAATATATATTTTTGTGGTATTTCTTGAATAGAAATCAAGACATTAATATATTGCGTACACAATTTAATACCTTGATTATATTTGTCACTCTTCCAACCAGATGTACAGCCGTATTTACATACACCAGTTACTGGGAAACAAGTTTGCCATTTACAATTACTGCATGTATCGTTACAGTTGAAACCATATTGTCCCAGAGAACATGCTGAACATAATCCACATTTATTATAGAGAGAACGAATATTATTGATAAACGAGGATATAAAAGACTAGGCTGAAACTATTGTCTTCCAGTGGACCATAAATAACTTACAGCAAACGTTTGATACTTAGTTACTATCCCTCACAACCAATACACGCCCTTTCAGAAAAGCTCTAGCTTCGCTTATGACTTTTTTACCTTTACCATTAGCTGGGAAACAATATTTTGAGTT
The DNA here is from genome assembly GCA_002080005.1 of Gigantidas platifrons. Classification (NCBI taxonomy): domain Eukaryota; kingdom Metazoa; phylum Mollusca; class Bivalvia; order Mytilida; family Modiolidae; genus Gigantidas; species Gigantidas platifrons. The sequence continues at coordinate 34,504 of MJUT01050305.1, read as the reverse complement.
TTCCAATACAGCATGTTTCATACAGTTTATTCAATATATCCACGAGAGGATGAGAAAATACAAAAATAATAATAGCAAGCAAATGTATAATTGATGAAACATAGTGTCAATTATGCACACATTGACATGTATTTTCTCTCTAAATTACTGGATTAACAGATAAACATAAAGTACAAGTCTATATCAAAATTCAGCAATAAGAAGACCATTAACTTAGGATATGACAAAATCAGGGACAATGAATAATAGTTATGACTAGTATCCAGTAACATATGATACAAGTAATATATAGAAAAAGCAATATCGGGAAAAAAAAACATGGGGAGTATAAAAGCAGGGTTAGTGAAGATTTTAATTTCGTATGAACTCTTCATCAGTTTTTAATTATCTTTTTTGTACAACTATAAAACTATAAATGTAACTTCTATCACTTAAGCAAACTGGTCATCAGCATGATTTATTTTCCCTGAATTCAACTTTACCACTAGGAACCCTTAGTCCAATTGATGGTAAGCACACACCTCCTATCAAGGAAAGCATGATCGGAACTACAAGAGATCCGATGACCTCAACCATCATTTAAATATCAGATACTGCACAATGCCATCGTAAGACATGATAGTGTAACAATTGTCAACCTTGAACCAAAATATAACCATCATCTGTACTCGAGTGAAAGAATACGTTTCAATAAGATGTTGACATTTTATGAAACACTTTTTGAAATGAATGATTAGACGATTCTTGACTTAATAGTTGAATTAGCTAAATAAAATATTACTTATTGGAAAAGACGGGTGAATAATAACCAGTGTCATATTATACGTATCATATATAGGAAAAATAATATTGTCAAAAAAAACACGAGTTGTACAAAAGAAGAATTAGTGAATATATTAATATTGTATGATTACCTTATCAGTTTGTGATAATCTTTTGTGAGTATAAAACAATACATGTAACGTATATCTCTTAAAGGAACCATTACGTTTGATTATTCATTGATTTTAGATATATTGGTGTTCATGTTCAAGTCCATTCAAAATTATGTTTATCAACAATAATGTCCAATTCCCTAGTAGAAATAACTTAAATATACTTAGAGAACATGTGCGTAGTTTCCATCCAGAATCACAACCCCCACGTGGACACTCTCCGTTTACGTTATTACATCCGACTCCATTTACACAATGACATCTACTCTTGCACTCTGCACCAAAGGTACCTTGATTGCACTCTGCAATTATCAAGCATAGCAATAATGAAAAAGAGAGATTTGTGAATGACAATAATAAATGTAGTCAATTCAAAAGAACACGATCAGTGTCTACTCTGAAGATATCGAAAACATTAGATGTTCATGCAAATGACCACCAATTATTTTATCAAGCACACAAAACCATATGCCTGATAAACATTAATATAAATTATAAACTGCTGATACACATTAAACGCACATCTCTAAAACTGATACACATAACACACAACTATTTACCAATTTTTCTTTTAATTTCTCTATGTTATTATTGTTACAATTATTAACTTGTAACAGAGAAAGTCAATTTGTACACAATCGTTCCTTTCATTTTCCAAACACTTACACTTTGTATTTGAATGAAATTGAACAGAATGTTAATAACGGAATGTATCGACAATTTTGTTATTATTTCTTTGCTCTCAGCAGGTGAAATATTCAGTGTCAACGAATCGGCCCAGAAACTGGAAATTATCGGTCAGACTGACGTTCTTCATGTAGAAAATTAAACATTAATATAGTGTATACATTATTTAATAACTTGATTACATTTGCCACTCTTCCATCCAGGTATACAACCTTCTTTACATACACCGGTTACTGGGTTACACATTTGATGTTTACAATTAATGCATGTATCCCAACAGTTGCGTCCATATTTTCCGCGAGAACATGCTAAAAATAATCAACATTGATTCAGAGAAAGCACGAACATTGTTGATAAACGAGGATATAATGAACTGGGTCTTAAACTGTTTTCCTCCAATGGACCATCTATAACTCATAGCAAACGTTTGATATTTAGTTACTGTTGGAAATTGAACTGCAAGGATCGTGATCTTCTTCATACACTCTGAACTCAACTACGTTTCGTCCTAATGCTGTACATGTATGTAATTATCCCGCACAATCAAAACACACCCTTTCCGGAATGCTCTAGCTTCGTTTATGACATTTTTTTACTAATAGCGTTAGCTGTGAAACAGGATTTTTAGTTTTCCAATACAGCATGTTTTCTACAGTTTATTCCAAATCCCACGAGAGTATGAGAAACGCAAAAATAACTATTGGAAGAAAATGTATTATTGATGAAAATAAGTGTTAATCATGCACGCACTGACATGTATTGTTTTTCTAAATTAATGGATTCATTGATAAACATGAAGTACAAGTCTATACCACTGATCAGCAATATGCACTGGGGTGGTTTTCATGTTTAGAAGACCACTAACTTAGAATATGACAAAATCTTTCGATGCACTTTTTGATAAGGATTATTAGATGACTCTTGACTTAATAGTCGAATTAGTTTAATAAAAGATTACCTATTGGAAAAGACGTGACTAATAACTAATGTCATATTATACGTGTCATATATAGGAAAAGTAATATCGCCAACAAAAACACGAGTTGTACAAAAGCAGAAATAGTGAATATATTAATATCGTATGTTAACTTGATCAGTTTTTGATAATCTTTTGTGAGTATAAAACAATAAATGTAACGTATATCTCTTAAAAGAACCATTACGTTTGATTATTCATTGATTTTAGATAAATTTGTGTTCAAGTTCAAATCCATTAAAAATTATGTTTATTAACCATAAAGTCCAATTCCATAATAGAAATAACTTAAATATACGTTCAGAACATGTGCCTGGTTT
>MJUT01050305.1:6262-25927 GCA_002080005.1 Gigantidas platifrons | reverse complement strand
GTACCATTAAATTTACAACATTTATAAAGCCTCAACAAATGTGGCTCTATTAGCATTGTAAGATACAACATTCACCAAAAGGTCATTGACATTTATTTTAAGTGGCAAATCGGATGCAGTATTTCTTTATGTCAACAATTCTGATAACCGAAGTGTGGAGAAAAACATCGATTTTGGTCGAATTTCAGACAAGTATCAAATGAAAAAACTAGGTCTGTTGTGTTGCTCATCGTTTTAGATTTCTCTGTTGGTTTTTTATTCTTGTTATTTATTTTTTTTATTTGTCTTTCGTCCTGTGTCTTGTATTTATTTAGTAATTTAAGGTTTATAAATGACTATTTGGAGTAAGACACAGTTTATATACGTTTTATAATTAGATCATGTGACATGAATTGACACATTACAAAGTCACAAGACACAGGACGAAGACAAAAAAAAAGAAAAAGAAAGAAGAAAAAAAAACCAATACAGAAAGCTCAAAAGATGAGCAACGGAAAAAATGTTGGACATCACTATACACAAACATACACAAAAAATAATAAGACAAGAGCCATCCTATACACAACTAGATGTTAAGACGAACCAAACATCGTTCTAATGCGGAAATAGTATGGGACATCACAGCCACGGAACTGAGTACGAAAAGAGACATCATAGGACAACATAAACAACTAAATAAATGAGCACCACGGACCCACACCAAAATTCCGGAGGTGAACTCAGTAACTCGGGAAGGGTAAGCAGTTGTTTCCTCTTATAAGACACCCGCCATGTTTGCAATATAGTATATGATATTATGATAAACTATTTTCTTTTGTCATATTTAAGTTTAGAAAAAAAGATTTCCAACATGTGCATCGGTGCAATATATAAAAGTTTGAAGATATCAATAGTGTAGTCAGAAGCCGTAGATCGAAGAAGAACTAACAGTCAATATTTAATCTTACCATATACTTCAACCTCACAAAGTTCAAGGAAAGCCTCTGGCCTGTTCCGTTGATTATAAATTACTACATATCGTCCATGATAGTCACATGTTATATTCTGTAGTGTGTTTGCATAGCCATCTTGTTGGTCGTGAAAACACAGATGTCCCCTGTCTGGATGTCGCTCATTAAATGTATCTGATATGTAGATATAAAAACCATCAAGTCTGTCCTGTGCTAAAATGAGAAGCAACTAAATAAATATTAACATTGTGTGTTTTAAGAGTTAACGTAGTAGCTGTATCAACGCAAGAATAATTGTGAAAACTGGTAATGCACACTGGCACACAATCAATATATATATATAACATTCCCAATGACTGAACTATTTTTCAACTGCGTTTTTGTTACCATGAAATTATTTGTTAAGATTCATAAAAAGTTTTAAAATCATAGAAATAGTTCTAGATATTCACTGAGATATCATTGAAAAATAAAATTCCATAGCAGCACAGTTCAATAAATTATAATTTGTGAAAAAATATATTTATTATATTAAATTATGCTTGGCAAGGTCAGCAATTTTTTTTAAGGTTTGATAAAAAATATAATATGTGTGACATGATTAACTTTTTATTTTCCTTAATGGTTTCTAATGTAATAAGTTATTTTGCAATACACTGTTTTTTGTCTGTTATATGACGATGATAACATACGAAAAAATAATGAAATTCATCACCTATTGAATTACATATACTTTTCACGAATTATATTTTGCTTTAGAATATTTCAAATTTTTAAACGATTTTTGTCTAAATCATCCGAATTTGCATATTCTACAGAACAATATATTTCATAGGATATATATGAAGTAGCAATATTTATAATGCATTTACTATTTAAATGGGAAAGGACATTTATTTCAGGGGATATAACTCTGAGCATTCAGGCCAGTTGTAGAATATTTTAGATAAAAAACAATATTGTAACAGTGTAGACGATTTACTTATTACATCCATATTACTATTCGCATAATGTATCATGGATCTCTGTTTTGGGCACAGAGTGCAACATAGTAGAAATTGGTACAATAGTGACGTTGCATTGGACATCAAATAAGATATTCAAGATTTTGTTTTGCATTTTAGTGTCTACATTTACAAAATGTAGCAATGCTTTTCATACATGAGCTTCCAATACAATAAACGTACTTTATCGACAAATATAAAACTCAATTGTACTCGCCTTGAAACAGGAATGCACGTATACTGACTTTTTATCTCCTTCAAATTCAGCTTACCTGTACATTTGGACATTTTGAATATGTTTGATATTTCAGCTCTTCGGTGCTTTGTATTTTAAATTTGATTTTCCATCTGTTTGTGGTCAGGCACCCATGACATCGTTTATTAAACAAATATACATGTGCATCGGTGCAATATATAAATGTTTGAAGATATCAATAGTGTCGTCAGAAGCCGTAGATCGAAGAAGAACTAACAATGCAATATCATAGTCACCATTGATGTTAATATATAAGACACATATTCTGTATGTGTCTTGCATCCTTCCATATCGTTATCAACTTGTATAGGACTAGTATTCCCCCTTTGATTTTGATAATTTCATCAAAACGTTTGTGCATGCAATTCATCTTATTTATCATTTAGGAATGCCTCAAAACTTTGCATGCTTCCTTATTACCATATGTAGATTTAGATATCATTATCACAGTTTGATCGAATCATTTTTTAAGAAGTGTTAATGCTTTTTTTTAAAAACAATCACGTACAGTTTAAATTATCTTTTCTCAAACGACGAAGAATATGGTAATGCCAGACATTTTATTATATCCTAAACTGTGAATTGCAAAAACAGTGATAATATTGTAGATCATGTGATTGTGACACGGGTCTAGACACACATTTTATACTTACTATCATTTCTATAATAAATTACAATATTATGAATATTGACTTGTTTTCCAATATTAAGTCTCCACCATGCCGTCGTTCGATCTTTTGCAATATGACCACAACTGCCCCCAAACCAGCTCTGATTTATGTTTCCATCTAAAGCTTTTGTTCCATTGAAACCTAGGAAACTACCACTTTGTTTGGCAGTGCCCATATCAGCTAAATTATCTGTCAACAACCAATATGAAATTTGAACTAGATATTTTTTAATGTAAAAACTGAGGTGAAAATAGAAGACATGACTTCTCATTAACAAAAGTCATTCTCTATTATGGATTGTGTATATTTGTTTTGTGAAAGTTCTAATGTGTACCTCTATTGTACCTCTATTATTTATGAGTTAATGTTTATGCGTCAGGCTTTACTCAAACTTGCTTTTTACAGACATTGGCATTATGCACTATGTATTTGTTCGTATGCAGGAATTTGTCACGTGTAGTATATAATCATAAGATCAGAATGTTTTAAAGTATATATAATCTAGTTGTGAATGTATTGCAAATGTGGTATGATGTCAATTGTAAAGATCAGTTGACGAAACGACTATATAATGAATGAGGTTTAATAACAAGAGTCACACGACATGCGCCACTAGTGGAGCAGGAACTGCTACTCTACCAGAGCACATGAGTTCACCCCCAGTTTTAGTAGGGTTCGATTCGTGTTAGTCGATCTTCACTTTTCTGTGTAGTGTTTTGTAGATCATTGTTTGTCCTTTTGACCTATTTCCTATGACCAGTGTGTTGTCTGTCTTTCTTCGATTTACGGCTTCTGATTAACCTTTCGGTATCTTCAAACTTTTCTTGTTCGTGTTTTATCTACATAATTTTTTGACATTTCAGAAGAATATTTTGACATATAAACATGGCTTTGACCATATTGTCAATACATATAGGTAATGATATTGTGTATTATTACTCTTCATGTAAGAAACATTCATTATAATTGACATGCTATTATCGAAACATAATTTTACAAAGAGTAAATAGCGTCGTTGTACTATGCACTCGCATAGTACTATTGTTGGAGTTATTACAATGCTGATGGGCGGAACTTAGAACAATGTTACGTCATTTAAAAAGGCATGGTCTAAACGGGATCACCTGTGCGCTTTTAACAGTGTACAATTTACAATGTATTATACATTTTTCTTTAACGTTGATGTTGTCGTCTGTCAAAACAATGGCCAGTTCCAGGTTTGGGAATTTAATATTTGACAGTTCAATGTTATTGTTGAAATTAAATATTTCTTGAATTAAAATGAATATTATATGCCAATCTTTATACTATCAATACATTTTAGAAAAATTTCATTTTTTAAAATCACCAAAGACATTGAGAGTAATAATAACAATAATATTGTGTTGTCCATGTTATATGTCCGGGTCGTGCCTTATGCCTTCTAACCTTGGGATATATTTCGACATATAACATGGACAACACAATATTATTGTATAAATATACAATCAAGGAGTTGATTCTAACTCATTTATAGTTTCCCTCCACAAATGAGATTGTACTGATACAGAGGACCATAAGTCGGCTTCCCTGTGCGTTTTGGGTCATTATACACACCAGGTGATGTTGAACAAAAAAGATATAATAAAGAAAAGTTAATATAAGACTAAAACAATTTCTGTAAGTAGTCCCAGTCTTTCCAGAATAGCTTTCTTAAAAGATAGAATAAATTAAATCTAACTGTAGCATCTAGAGGCAAGTAAAATTATAATAAATGTAACGTCATGTCACTTTTGGTATGATGTCAATGCATTTGGTGAGTCACCCAAAGTGTCAACAAACAAGAAATGAGAAACTCTAGGCTGAAACGAATCTGCTCTCTAGTTAGCTGGTGTATATTACTATCACGTTCAAACATTTGATATAAAACTATAGTGTTAGTGTTGTCGAAACAATGGATGTTTCTTACCAAAAGCTTCGTCCTTGTTGAAAATAAAACTTTGCATGAAAATAAAAGCTGTGAAATACCATTTCATTTCGACTTTTGATCTACAAAAAAAAGGTATGATCACAAATTATTCGAAATATTTTATAGTGTCAGGTAACTAAAATAATCTTCGTATTACATGATACAAGTATGACAGTAAATATTTCCAGTATGCCAACATATTGCAGTATATTATTATTATCATATATATTATTGAATGCACGAAATTTGAAAGTGTTTTACTACATTTGTCGATGATGGATGTCAAACATTATTTACGTGTATTGATCATGAAAGGAAATGTTTGACTTATTCAATTTTGCACTGTATATGATGAAACTGTCGACAGTCAAATGATCAAATCTTCTATATTTGTCACAATAGGCGACTTAATATTGAGTTGCAATGATATCAATTTGACAAAACTTGATACAAATGTCTGAGACAACCTATATAAAATTTTGCTCAGATGGTTCTTGGAATTGTCTCTTTAAAATATCAAATCTCTCCTTCAACTTAAAACGTATAACAGTCTGTCTTCAAATTATCAACATTGTACTTCTGTAGACGTATAGACTAATGTGCGGGTGATACCCTCGAGAACTAAAATAAAAGTCCATCAGTAGAGATATCGATACATTGATAGTAATAAAGATGTACATGTCTACTTTAGTGTACGGCTTTCTGGAATTACAGTCGCCAGGTACACTCAGAGTCGAAAATATGGAGGAGCCAAATAATTCATAATTCGTTGAGAGCAACAACTCCAAAGGACCTACGCATGATAGCTGCCTGGTAGAAATCAAAGTTAGTTTTTATAAGTATTGCAATACTTGGGAAATTAATATATTATATATATCTGATAAATCATGTCAGTGCCTAAACTCTGACTAATGAGCTGATGATACCTTCGGGGACTAAATGTCCACCAACAGAGGTATAGACCAAGTGATGGAATTTATAGTAGAAAGCTTGTACATTTTTATATCTTATTTAGCACGCTGCACTAATCTCTGGAGTAATCTTCATCCGTACCGACAGTCAAAATGTTAGAAATACAACATTTTGGTCTTTTTTGCAATCAATATAGAAAGCATTGGGTAAGGTGGTAACATATTGTCTACTTGATTGGATATAAATCTGGTTCCAATGATGATTCATTTCTTTTTACTATTATTATTATTCGTTGTACTACACCATCTCTGAAGGGAAGAAAGACAGGTTAGTGTTTTGAGCTCTTATTAATTTGATTTAAGATACAGTAATTTTGCAACTATTCGACTTTGTTTTGGGAACTGAATTATTTAATATACAATGGGTCTTGATTCCCATCTAGGATCTGAGAAAAAGTTGGATGCATGCTATTTATTTTTCTAACGAAAAACAGTACAAAACGCCACCACATGTATATACCTAGGCCCCCGTGACAATCGAGTGCAATCATTTATAGTAAATGAACAATATTAAAAAAATTGAGGATCTAGAGGGGACAGAAAATATAAACAATGTCGAATACTGGGAAAACACAGGGCAACGGCAACGGTCAGAGAAATGAAAATAAAAAGACATCGAAGGCACCACAAATATCAGAAGTTTTAAACTCAAGTAGGGATGTGTTGTAAGGACAAAATGAAACACTTTATCCTGATTCAGTACTAAGTAATCTCCTTCAACTGTTGTCCAAGCAGTATTGAGAAAAAAATAAAACTATCAGTTGATGAAAAAGACGAGATCAAAACATCATTTAAGTCTGTAATACAGAAAGTATCTACAATAGAAAGGGAGGTAACAAATTGAAACAACAGTACACAGAAATTGATTGGTTGATTGATTGATTTTAAATGCGTAACGCCACTTTCAGCAATATTTCAGCTATATTAAGGCGAACAGTTTTAGTGGTGGAAGAAAACGGGGTACCCGGAGGGAACTACCAACCATGGGCAAGCAACTGGTAAGCTTAATTACATGCGACTGCGAGTCGCGTGCATACTTTTTGTAATTTACAAAGCCGGGAGCGAACCCACGCCGTATTGGTGATATGCTTGTATGAGTTGTTAGGTAATCCCACTAACTAACTCATTGAGCCACCCTGGCCCCCACAGAAAAAGGAAGTAAATACTCAAGGAATCAGTAGCTTATTAGACGAAACAAAGGAAGCATGCAAGTAGAACGAAACCGAAATAATGAATGGGAAAAGAGAAAATGTTGCCGTTAAGGCAAAGTTGTCAGAGATGGAAACTGATATTAGAATGCTCAAGAACGAGAGAGAGGAAATGAAGGAATCATTATTGGACCTAAAGTGAAGATCGATGAAATACAATCTGGTATTTACTGGTTTGAAGGAAACACCGTATGAGAATACAGAAGAAAAACTACGTGGTTTCTTAGGACAAGAACTCGGAATCGAACATTGGATATCATTTAGTAATGTTCACCGATTTGGTCCGAGAAAACCAGAGAATGAAAACATGCGGAAAAACGGTTATCCGATCTACAGACTGATTGTCGCTCACTTTATCTATCACAGGAATTTGGCATATGTCCTGGAAAATGCGTAAAAACGTTTGGAATTAACCAACAGTTCCCGCTAGAAGTTGAAAACAAGCGGAAACAACTATATCCAGTGTTGAAAAAAGCCCGAGGTAATGGCGACTTCACAAGGATGGTGCGTGACAAACTTTTTTTCTGGTTTCATGGAGTCTGTGGTTATATAAATGTAATGGAAGTTGCAGTGGAAGACCAGCCGTGCACTCCTCAGAACCCCATTCGTATCGACAAACCGGTAAACGTCCACGGGTCAGCTCTACCCCAGATAGTTATTATTAGGAAAGCCTAATGACAAGTAAATATAACTCAGAATCGAATGTTGCATAGAATTCGGTAATGTTCACCGATTTGGTCAGAGAAAACAAGACAGCTATTATTACCCCAGATAGCTATTATTAGGAAAACCTAAGGACAAGTAACGATGATAATAATGTGCTAACTATCTCCTCTGCTGAACTAAATTCACCACGGACGAATGATTTAAATAACAGTAAATGTATTTCTACAATTGATAGTTGTTTGAAAACTTGTTGTTTATGTTTAAATGCTTGTAAAGATAATGTAGATAATGTTAGACTACTTACGAATAATTGTTGTGGAACTAAAACAAAACTTAGCTACCCAGAATTTATTGAAATGATAAATGATTTTGATATTCCATATTTAGTTGAAACCAAAACTGACGATGGTGATATTATAAATATACCACCAGAAAATTCTAAATATGCGTCGATTGACGCTTTAAGTGAAATTGAAAATGAGTTTCAAAACAATTATAAATATTTTTGTCTACATGGTGATTTTAATAGCAGGACTTCAAAAAAACCCGATTTTATTGATTTTGAAAGAGAATCAGGTAACGATGAGAATGTTGAACATTTATTTATGGATACAAGTAATGTATATATGTTGAAAGAATTAGGCATTCCCCTAAGACGGGCTAATGAAAATGAGCTTCAAAACTTTCAAAATAATTATAAATATGTTTGTCTACATGGTGATTTTAATAGCAGGACTTCAAAAGAACCAGATTTTATTGATTTTGAAAGAGAATCAGGTAACAATGAGAATGTTGAACATTTATTTATGAGAATTAACAAGTAATGTATATATGTTGTGAGAATTAGGTATTCCCCTAAGACGGGCTAATGATGATAAGGTTATAAACCAGTATGCTAGAAAATTGTTAGATGTTTGTAAATATAATGATGTGTTCATTCTAAATGGTAGAATAGATGAGGACAAAGAAATTGGTATGTTTACATGTAAAAATGTTAGTGTTGTAGACAATAGCATTGAGTCTCCAGAGTACTTAACGCATATTACTAATTTACAAATGTTAGAATTTAGTAAACTTTTTTCAGATGTCCATTGCCCAATATCTATTTTTATAGATCATGTTAAACAACATTCATGCATGAGGTAATCGCCAAACATTAAAGGTGACGATAACGTATATAAAAACTACGCAGGTGGGAAAATTCTAAAAATGTCCTTTTTCTTGAAAATCGAGACTTAGAGCTTATGAATGACTTGAATAATCTCAGTCCGGAAAATATTTCACAAGCTGAACTTGATAATTGTGTCGAAAAGCTCAGTAAACCTTTTACAACTTCAGCTATGACAACTTTTGGAATTAATAGATCGAGAGACATAAGAGAAAAAAAGAGTAAATACAGCTTATCTAAACAGCCATGGTCCGTATTAGACTGTAAATGTGCTAGACAAAATTATAGAAAATTATTATAAAAAGAGAAAACATAAGAGAAATAAAACAGAATCTTCAAAATTAAAAATGAAGAAGGCAGAAAAGAGTATAAAAAGCTGCTCAACATAAGTATCGTTCATCATAGGAAAGAAATGAGACAAAAGATGAAGGAATTACGGTAGACAATAGTAAAGAATATTGAAAAATATTAAATTCAGGTTGTCGTAAGAAGCAGCCAAATATTTCTATTAACTCACTTTTATAAATACCCCCATTATTGAAATAAATGCAGAAATTACCGCAGATGAGATATAAATGTCTATCAAATATTTAAAACCCGAGAAGGCAAGTAGCGATGAAAATATAGTAAATGAACATATAAAATCATCAGCACATTTGCTGATACCAATCTATGCTAAATTGTTTGATTGAATATTCGATTCAAGTAAAGTACCGGGTACATGGCAATCAGGAAATACTATCCCCATATTCAAAACAAGGGGAAATCTGATGATCCTAAAAATTATAGGCCAATTTCGATTTTGAGCTGGCTAGGGACACTTTTTACCTCTATGCTTAATAACAGATTGAATGCTTACTGAGACAAACTTTTGTTGATCAGCGAAAGCCAAGTAGGTTTTAGACATTCAACCAATGATGATATATTTTCTTTGTACTCATTATTTGAACTCTTCACTTTGAAAAAGAAAAAAAATGTTCTGTGTATTCATAGATTTTGAAAAAGCTTTCGATACTATTTTAATGGTAATATGCACAATTCGAAATCTAGAATCACGTGTGATAATGAATTTTCCGAATCTGTACATGTGGTTAGGGAGTCAGACAAGAGATTCGTATTTCCTTTCTTATTTTCTTTATACTTAAATGATTTGGAAAGATTTTTAGAAAATAATAATGTAACTGGTTTGTAAACTTTATCTGATGAATTAGAACAAGAGTTTGATTATTATGTTAAATCATTTGTGATTATGCATGCTATTAAATGATACTGCTCTTTTAGCAAAATCTGCAAGTAATTTACAAAATAGGTTGGATCTATTCGAAGAATAGTGCATCAAATGGAAACTTAAAGTAAATATAAACAAAACAAAAATTATGATTTTTTCCAAGGAAAGATTGCCAACAAACATTCATTTTTAGTATGAGGATAAGGAATTCGAGATTGTAAAATATTTTTTGTATCTTGGGATAAACTTCAGCAGGTCATGGTCATTTAGTAATGCTAAAAATGAGCTGGTGAACAGGGGAACTAAGCTATGTATGAGTTACCAAAAATGGGCATATTTCATAATTTATATATACAATGTCAATTAGAACTACTTGACAGCATGGTCAAGCCAATAATACTTTATGGGTTTGAAACTTTGGGATTTGGAAATAACGAAATTATTGAAAGGCTACATTTGAAATTATATATGCTACTTCTACATCTAAAAACTACAACTCCCGATTATATGGTCTACGGTGAACTAGGAAGAAATCCCATCAGAATTAATATTAAAGTTAGAATGATAAATTTCTGCTGTAAGTTTATTATGAGGAAACAAAGCAAAATTTCTCACATATGTAATAAATTACTTTCTAAATAACAATAATTTTATAAGAGATGGATTATAGATAAACAATATCCAGGATATTTTAAATAAGGGTGGTTTATCATATGTATGGCTATACCATAATTATATATAGGAAAAATGGTTGGGTAATGTTGTTAAGATGAATTTAATAGATCAAATTAAACAGACTTGGAGTACATCTGTAGATAATTCACCCAATGATTTGAATTATAGATTATACTAAAAGGGGATATTTTTTTTTAAATTATTTGGAAATTTTGAAGGATAAGGACTTATTCTTACTTTGCCGTTTCCGTACCTCTAATCACAGACTTCCCATTGAAATCGATCGGTGGCAAAACATAAATCGAGAGAATAGAGTATGTATTCTGTGTCAGGATATGGAGTTGGGAGACAAGTTTCATTAATGGTTCGAATGCACTGAATTTATACAGGACAGAGCCAGGTTGATTCCCCAAAATACAGATGTAGTCCAAATACTGTAAAATATTGTGCATTGATGTGTTCAAATTCTGTTGTTGAATTATGCAAATTCATTAGAATAGCTAAGAGTAAAGTATGTCCTTAGGTAGCTATTGACTTGATATATGTATTTGTTTACTTCCTTTCGAAAACTGATGTAAATATGTTTGAATTTTTGATATTGATCTCTTTACCATGTACCATGGCTATGAGAAATAAAGATATACTATTGATTGTATTTCAGCTGTATCGTGGCGTGTAATTAACATTAAAATTAAACAATGAAATATGACTTTCAACATTACGCATATAAATCTAAATACGTCTTTTAGAAATTGATACACGCCCTAGTTTGAATGAAATATTGAAAACAATGTACATTAACCATACCCGAAGTGAGCAGCTATACGATTCTTAAACTTCAGAACTGTTTTGCCTTGTGGAAAATAAGCGTATATAGGATCGACACATGTAAGTAGCTGTTAACGTAAGATTTAATGAATATGGTTATGGACACGAACAGGTTAAATAAAGGGAAAAGATATGAAATAATAAAGTAATTGTATTGAAAATAAATATATAAGCAGAAAGTTAAAAAGGGGGTGGCAATTCCAAGCCACGAGCGCCTGTGGCATTCGATTTTATTATTTTTTTACTCCCAAAGATTTTTAAATTATTTATCTTTCAAATATGAGTATGAGCGTACCTTATGAATGTGTATTAGATTGGATGCTTACGGTTTTGTTACTACCACTGCGTCGATATCTCTGCTGATGGACTGTTACTATCCAAGGATATCATCCGACCAGTAGTCAATGCTTCGCCATTGACATGAAAGGGTCTATTAGATATAATTTATTATTGAAATGTTCAGTTCCTCCATAATGTAATCATTACTCAAGCCAAAGTTCTCCTCCTTCAGGAATAGATAACAGTAGCTGTATTAGACTACGCTGTTTAGACCCTTTGGTTTCCTAGCTCCCAAAACCTTTGAAGTTATTTGACTAAGTAAAAAAGTTTAAGCGTACACGTACATGATGAATGTTGTTCCAGAAACGAGTTTTGTGTTCTATTTTAGATATCTACGTTTTTATGTTTACAAAATAACACGACACCAATAATTATGTGATAAAGTTTATCAGTGACTTGGGTCAAGTCAGTAGTTTTTTCGGGGTACTCCGGTTTCCTCCACCAATAAAACTGACCGTCATGATAAAAGTGAAATATTGTTGAAAGTGGCGTTAAACACCATAACACTAACCCTTACCCACAGCACGAATAAAAATGACAAACTGATAATAGTATTGTTTTATGTAGAAATCGTACCTGACATCATATACTACTTACTAACACCACACAATTAACATATAATATGGCAACATGAACTTACAAGAAAATGAAACCTTGAAGCAATATAAGTAGGAATTGTGAACACACACCATAATATGACTGGGGGAAAACTGTAATCCTTGACTATCTATTAATGTTATGTTGATTCCCCCTGTGTATGACATGAGCATTATCATATTTATCTACATCTATTTGTTTTCTTTTAAATCTTTTCTTTCTGTTTTGTTTTTCTTCTTTTAGGCAGGTGGTCCTACGTCAGTTTTGAATATTGATGTAAACCAAAATATAAGAATATTCATACTATGTATAAAATAATGAAAGGATTATTTCCGAGTAAGCTTAATTAAGTATAATGCCCCAGATCTACCAGAAAATAATATACTTAGCATGTGTATATATATATATATTTGTGAAGCAGTGATACAATATTTCAGTAACGTTTTCTATAACTCACCTGTTTACAGTCAATATTTCTAAATTCCCCACAAATAAATAGCAATACCTACAACTTGTATTTAAAATAATTTCTACAAAAAAAATGAAAAAGTCTTCTCTATTTCAAGTACAAGATCGTATACAGTGACTTATGATATAAGTAGGTAAGCAGGAAAAATAATTCAGATGGGATGATATTCTTTAAGAGGAACAATTAGACTATAATCATTCATTTAACTTCCCGAGGCAAGGGTCACGTATCGTCAAAGTGTCTGTAGAACCCTTCTCATGAAACCTTTTGATGTCAAATATATTTAAAATTTTTACTGGAATTATAATTTGTTAACATGGATAACGACTTATGTACCGGTGAATTTGTTATCAAGCGTTTTATATCATAATTTATGCAACACAAATGTTGTACGCTTACATTTGATGAAAATGTATAAAGATGGATATTACAAGTAATCAACTGAAAAACTAACAGTTCCAAAATATAACAGAAAAACAAGAGATATCACACTTGTCGGACTTGTTCCAAAATATAACAGAAAAACAAGAGATATCACACTGTCGGAATAGTTCAAAAATCTAACAGAAAAACAAGATATACCAAACTGTCGGAAGAGTTCCAAAATCTAACAGACAGACAAGAGATACCACACTGTCGGAACAGTTCCAAAATCTAACAGAAAAACAAGAGATATCACACTGTCGGACTTGTTCCAAAATCTAACAGAAAAACAAGAGATATCACACTGTCGGAAGAGTTCCAAAATCTAACAGACAGACAAGAGATACCACACTGTCGGAACAGTTCCAAAATCTAACAGAAAAACAAGAGATATCACACTGTCGGAAGAGTTCCAAAATCTAACAGAAAAACAAGATATACCACACTGTCGGAACAGTTCCAAAATCTAACCGAAAAACAAGAGATACCACGCTGTCGGAATAGTTTCAAAATCTAACCGAACAACAAGAGACATCACACTGCCGGAACAGTTCCAAATTCAAACAGGACAACAAGAGATACCACACTGTCGGAACAATTCCACAATCTAACCAAAAAACAAGAGATATCACACTGTCGGAAGAATTCCAACATCTAACAGAAAAACAAGACATACGCACTGTCGAAACAGTTCAAAAAACTAACAACAAAAAACAAGATATACCACACCGTCTGAACAGTTCTAAAATCTAACCGAAAAACAAGAGATACCACACTGTGGGAACAGTTTTAAAACCTAACAGAAAAACAAGAGATACGACACTGTCGGAACAGTTCCAAAATCTAACAACAACAAAAAAACAAGAGATACCACACTGTCGGAACAGTTCTAAAATCTAACAGAACAACAGATACCACACTGTCGGAACAATTTCAAAATATAATCGAAAACAAAAGATACCACACTGTCGGAACAGTTTCAAAATCTAATCGAAATAAAAGAGATACCACACTGTCGGAACAGTTCTCAAATTTAACAGAAGAACAAGAGATACCACATTGTCGGAACAATTCCAAAATCTAACAGGCAGACAAGAGATACCACACCGTCGGAACAGTTCCAAAATCTAACAGAACAATCGTAGAAAATGAAAAATGTATACTCGGTCAAATCCACTACTGGTCGGGAGAGGAAGCTAAAAAGTTCGTTAGAGCATAAGACTTCACAGAATTAACATGGACAATTGACTGATTCTCCATACCTACCATCCTTTCTAACAAATCTTTCCTTTTAGACAAAGTGGTATTAAATTTAGGACTACCATCAACGGAGTCTCTAGTCTATCCTGCAACAGAGATTACTCCGGGTTTAAATCCCGATTTAGATCTTTATTAATTGAACTACTCACTTGACCTCTACCAAATCCTTTGGAACAAAGATCTTCCTCTTCCTTCTCGTCCTTGATATATATTAAATCTACCTCAAAATAAACCTCTATTATAATTCCCATAGTTACCTGAACTTTGGTGTTTACTTTGATCATCAGATTGTTTACTTCCTTTAACTTTCTTTAACTCACCTTCCTAATTATCAAAGACTTTTATTCAGAAGTTCGAGTGTCTTTAAAAGTTCACTCATATCTGAAACTGCGGAAACTGGTTGATGTGTTGCTGTGCTTTCAGGTTTTGAAGCACCTGCAATTTCAAGCTCAAGTTCAACATTAATAATAATATCATATTTACACCTTGTAGCATTCTTCAATTCTGGATCATTTAAGGGTGTAGACCTGGGGTATGGAAGATAACTCTATTTTCAGTGTCTTCTCAAATATATGATCATCTGTGCGTTTGAAAATTCCACCTCAATTCCAAGCTTCTTGGTGATAAAGATTGTTTACATTGGACATGGCCAGTTAAAAAATATGACTCCTTTTTCTTTTACCTTTCCATAGTTGTGCTCCTTGTATTTTTATATCTTATTGCTGCTTATGCCAGTGTCAGGAAGTGTGTTATTATTATATGTCCACAAAATATCATTGAAATATCTCTTTCCAGAAAATATGTTCATCGAAATATGTTGTCAAAAGTGCCAGAAATGTAACACAATTTTTGTGACAACCTTTTTCTATTGAATTTCATGGGTTTGCTAAAAAAAATAAAAAAATAAATATATTCATCAGAATCTTAGATATTATGAAACTATAGAGCAAATTATACGGTAGTACGAAATAGAAAGCTATGTTTGGGAAAAAAATTGTAATATTATCTGATCCTCTCTTTTACCGCCGTCCCCTTCTCCTAAGACAAATAAAGAATAATCAGAATCAGACGAATACTACTGGAGGACAGAATTTAAAGGAATTTAACAATACAGCTGGATGGCTGTCTCTGTTTTTTTATATTTTTTTTTAATGAATTAATCAAGTCGCCCTCAAACCACCCCTCCCCCACCCCAGCCGACCTGAAAATAAAAAAGACAAATGCAGTCATTTGGTAATTTGGACATCCACTGACATCAAACGATGTTTCACTCTTAGCCTCACCTGAGAATTTCGGTAAAGTGGTAACTAGTAAGGGGGAGTATTACCGGCCATGTGAAGGGTTTTGCTACCTAAATTGAAACGAACTTTAGGTTTAACGTCATTTATGTCTGAATAATCGTGGAAACACTTTCTCAAGGGAGTAGGAGGTGGAGGTATAGGTGGAAGTTTCTCACAAATCTCTCTTGGTGTGGCAGTGTTATATCCAGTTGAAAACTGATTAAAAACAGAATCCTCCTTCTTAACTGGAGTTTTACTATGAGACAACAATTAATATGCTTCACGAGTGAGTATTTTATATTTACCCTGCTGAGACAAAATTTAAATCATTTTTGTCATATCAGCCTCTGCAACTTTCGTACCTGCCTCGGCACATTCGACATGTTTGTGAGTCAGATTACCCAGCGGTTTATCACGAAACATACTCAAAGTAAAATATTTTAGTACAAATAATGAACGACAAGACAACAAGTAAACAACAAAGACAAATGATTCACAAGACAATTAATGTAAATGAAGATGATAATAATGTCAACTCATCGTCAACAGAATAAGAAATGCATTCGTGTTCAATGCAGAGTTAGTTATTCATGTCGCAAACGTAAACAGCTGCAAAATATATGTACTAAAGATGAAATATCGTACCAAAAAAAAAAATCAAGTCAAAATATTCAACACAATAAATATAAAAATCAAGTCAAATAAATAATTAAATTGTCTTCAAATTAATAAACTATATAAAGGTAATAACAAAAATACCGAACACAGAGCGATCTTCCAAAGGGAAATTCAAAACTCATATATCAATAAACAGACAAAATCAGTCAACAACCGTGAAACTAGAAAGCCGCAATGGCCCTGACTTGGTAGAGGCATTTCTAAAGAAATGGTGGATTGAATCAGATTTTACGGCGCCAGCCTCTCGCTTCCATTTCAATATTATTATAAAGTTACAATTAATCACTTTATTATAAATCTTCTGAGCCCAACACACTGTTGTTGACATCATCATCTGTTGAGTTGACCGCGATGTGTGTAATTACAAAAAAATAAATACACAATTAATACACAATGGTTCACACCGGTACGTTTCAAATACCACAATTCACAACGAATAAATATATATTTTCCTCATGTTGTCGGTGTATAAATCATCCACCAAATTAACTACAAATTATGGCAGCTGCAAATTATGAACTATTTACAATATTCATTACGAGTATGCCTCTAACTAAAATTCACTTCATTTGGACAGCGCTGCATAAATTACGGGAGATCACCATTCCGTCTTGACGAAACTGGTAAAAGCTGCTTTCCAAATTACGACAAATACAGGAAGATTCCCCTGCTCCGCAATATTAGTTGTAGAAACAACAACATGTTTGGGTGGCACCAATATCATCTCGTTGGAGCCTCCATTTGTCACAGATAAATTGACTATATAACCATTTAAATATGGAATTGAGGGCTTTGATGGTACCACTATCCAAACCAACTGGTTAAGTTTAAGTTAACAACAAAAACAAGATTCAACAGTAAATATATTTAATACTCAACTGTACACATTTATAGCAACATTCGGAAAAATACAAATTCATTCAAAAATGGAAAAAATGAGGACAGGAATATAAAAACACTAAATATGACCATGACAAATTATATGATTTACGTACTGCATTAAACTTATGAACTGAATTTAATATAATAAACTTTTAAATAAATAAATCAAAACACTAAATCTAAATGATTCGTTTATAACTGTATAGCAAAAATTTAAATACCTGTACATATATTGCATTCATTGTTAGGCGTCTGTCTTTTCCGAGGCCCTGGTAGTTAATAAAAAAAATATAACAATCCCGGCGCGCAAGTCTTCCTGTGTTTGTTCTATTAGTTTTCGTGCAAAGCATGCAATTTAAAGTGTTAGTATAGTCGTCATTCACAGTCATACGTCATGATGAATATGATGGAACAATGAATGAATGAATGAAACGAATATAATCTATACTTTTTAATAAAATAACTATTACGGTGACATATTTCCCCTCCAAAAATAATATTCAGTCTCTGAATCCATAGAAATAAAAAAAAATCAACATCCCACCAAGCGATAATATCTTTATGTACAATTATATAAATGACGTGTCCATGCGGCACTCAGTGCATGAGTAGGATGTATCCCATCTACCAATCTTGCGTAAATGTAACGAGTTTTCTTACCATTTCTCTTATGAACATAAGAATGTAAGAATGGAGATACGACCCCATTTACCAGGTTTTTATGAATGATAAAGCTATTTATTGTGTACAGGATAGAATGTAGCTGTTGCTGCATAATAGCATATTCTGTTTCATGCTTCAAATGAACAGTTTTACCAACACATTTCCTGTGGGTGTTCCTTTTCTTGAAACTGATGGTTGCTATTGTACCAAGAACAACTTCACATCATATAATTCCCATTCGTTTCTCAACATATGATATAGCGTTTTGTAGATGTACATATTTCTCTAAATTGAGATAAGATTCCTCGTACTTTTCCTTCTTGTCTCGAGTTAAAGTACATATATCTGGGATTCCAGCAATGACATACACTATTTTAGGATCAATGTTATTACGTAGTTGTTTTTCCGCCAAATCACACAGTTTGCTATATGTTCCACCTGGCAGAAAGTTAACTTGCTTACACTTCACCTGATTAATGCTACGACCACGACTTAATCCAAAAATGTAAGAATGCGTATACATACCTTTAATGTAAAATAAAACTTATATACGTGTACTATAATATAAAATACTAAAATTAAACAATTGAGGTCGACGATCTAATATACCCAGGTGGCATTTATCTATCTGTGTATACTTTAATTATCGAACAAAAGAGTCAAATATATATTTATGTCCCTTCATCTAAAAATATATATAATCACCATAGCGATCTGGCATCTTTGTATGTCTACCAGTACGACGTACAACTGTCTCACGTCTGTTCTATTGGACTCTGAATACTATTTATCAGATTGTCAACCTCATCACTTACCTCATTCTCATGTGTAACTTCAAACAAACCTTCATCATTTTGATGACTCCCAAGTGAGTCGTCATTACGACTACTAGACCCAGTCGCGTGCTCAGAAATAATATCGTCAGTGTCATTACTTACTCCAAGACTTCTTGAATGATTAGACATTTATAATATCGACTCAGATGTTGCTGACCCAATAGGACTGAAGACTTCAGCCAATGCGCTTAATGACTTTTGCGCTGAAATTTTATGAGGGGTTGGAACCACGTGTGTAACAATATCATCATCAGACTCATCAGAAAGGTGACTACCACTTACACCACAAGTGTAACAATATCATTATCAGAATCATCAGAAAGTTGGCTACGATTAACACCACATGCGTAACAATATCATCATCAGACTCATCAGAAATGTGCTTACCACTAACACCACATGTGTAACAACATCATCATCAGACTCAACAGAAAGTCGGCTACCACTAACACCACATGTGTAACAATACCATCATCAGACTCTCCAAAAAGTTTGCTACCACTAACACCACATGTGTAACAATATCATCATCAAACTCATCAGAAAGTTGGCTACCACCAACACCACATGTGTAATAATATCATCATCAGACTCATCAGAAAGTTGGCTACCACTAACACCACATGTGTAACAATATCATCATCAGACTCATCAGAAAGTTGGCT
>MJUT01050304.1:1104-11616 GCA_002080005.1 Gigantidas platifrons | reverse complement strand
ATACATCCTAATTAATTATACACAAAGCCATAAAAATGGCAGAACCCCCGGTGCGTTTATTTCCTGTATTATTGTACAGGTAAATAATTTCACACACTTTTTTTTAAATAATATAGTTTATAGTTTATTTGAAATGCACAATTTTACCCCAAGGGGTTGATGGCATACAATTATACAAAACATATATACAAAGCAGACAAAGGACAATCATTAATTAAGTACAAATTAAAAAAATAACAAGACAGTCTTATACAGACAAATTAAATTTGTAAAATCATACAGTTATAGAGTACACTTTCCTCAGTATTAAAGACTTTTTAATAAATGGAGCAACAAACCGCAAATGATTCGGCAAAGACATTATCTGTATATATTTTTCATTATTGTTTAGTGCACTTAGAAAATTATTCTGTATATTCATTTCTAATTCCTTTCTAATATCATTATATTTTGGACAATGGAAAAAGTAGTGAATTTCATCTTCAATTACATTCATATTGCACATTTGGCAAAGTCTATCATTTCTTTTTGATCTTTTATAACGACCTCTTTCTATTTCTAAAAAGTGGTCACTAACTCGCATTTTACATAAATTTCTTCTGTTTTCAAAATTTGTATGAAGTAAATATTCATTGATTTCATAATCATATTTTAATTTACTGTATAAGAATAGTTTGCTGTTTTCTGTTAAAGCATGAAGTTTTTCAAAAAATAATGTTTCATAGTTATATTTTAATTTAACTTTTAATCTTTTAATTTGACCAGTAAAAATGACAACAAAAATGTATCATTATACGATTTTGGCTATCCTGTTAAACAAAAACTACATTTTTTTTTCACAGAAACAAAAGCTTTATTAACAAAAAAAACAAACAAACAAAAAAAAACATTATGCATCCCGCTTTCGGCTAACCTTTTCTACTCCTAAGCGATTATTTCGTGTTCCAAAATCTTTTGTAGCCTCGAGCATAGGCATATAATTGTCTAAATCTTCACTTTTCGCTGCAAGAATGCTTAATGTTTTGAACGGATTTTTTTTAATGGAATAATTTTAATAGTAAATTTCACATTTTAATGTAAAAGTTACTTTAAATAATTCATCTGAATATTTGTTTTCAGATAAATTAATGAATTCAATGATTACCTAAAAAATGCATTTTACATGTTATATCAGTACAATATATGACCAGAGACATTTTATTTTATATGTTTCTGATATTAACGGGTTATCGAAAGCTAGATCATAATTAATTTAAATTACAGATTCTGGTAATCGAACCTAATTATGACTGGTATGTTGCATAGTTCCGGAGAAAATATAGGTACCAGTCGAAAAGTAATTACAGAGTTATCGAACCTAATTATGACCGTAATAGTTGAATATGTTAGATCTACAACTGCATGTGAAATCAATACCTATCACGACTACAATTATGAGCTCGAACACCGTTCATGGCGACGTGTACTCGGTCCAACATTATGTGATAAAGTTTCTCAGTGACTTGCGATAACTTGGTGTTTTTCACCAGGTACTCAGGTTTCCTCCACCAATAAAATTGAACACGATATAACTGAAATATTGTTGAAAGTGGCGTTAAACACCATAAACCTTAACCTAAACATACAACCCTGAAAATATAGAAACCACAGACAAAAGGCATAATTTATGAACATTAAGAATAGCTTGAAGATAGGGAAGGGACAAGCAGCATCTGTAAAAACAGGCCACGAAACACCACACAGGAAACTGAAGATTCAGAAACGCAAACAACATTTCAAATTTTTGTAATCAATGTGAATAATTGGTCCTAATCCTTTTCCACGGGGAGGGACTGATAAGTTGCAAAAGCTTGTTTCAAATCCATTTCCATTAAAAATGACAATGAAATTTTATTAAATAAAGTACGAACAACAGGGGGTGAATTCAGGTGCTCCGGAATGGTATGCATTTACTGATCCACGTTAACGTATTTACGATGTTTGACCTAATTCCCCCATTAAGTAGCAAACATAACTACAAAAGATATAATTACATATTATGCCACAAAGATTTCAATAACTGTACAACAAATGTTATTTCATTCTTCTAGTATATAATAATACTTTCCTGGTGTAGAGAGAACAAGAAACAGTAACAGGATAACGCAGATGGAAAAGAGGACATACATGAAAATAATTGAAACGACATTTATTTCCGCTCTTTTCAGTGAAAATCGCATTAACGTGTTTTCCACGAGTGCAGTTCAACGTGGCTTCGAGCCATGGTTGGATCAAGCCAGCAACCATACAACTGATTATTTTTTGCTTCTCCACTAATCAAAGACTGGTTGGCCCGGAATCAGGATAATGAGTTCGAGTTAAGAGACATGTGTACATGCGGAATGTTATTACACTGAACTAGCACTATGAAACACTCAGTGTGCTGGCTAGTATAAAGTTCTTGCCATGATATACCTGACAAATTGCTGCTTGTGCATTAAAGAACATCCACTCACAGACTGTTTGTTTTGTTGATATTGGTGGAATAGTTGGCCATCACATTTTATTTAAACTTTCTTTTCGCAATACACATACACTATTTGTTAAGATACAATTTACTTGTACTCACTGTCAACTAAGGCAGGAAAGATTAACACTAATATATAGAACATTATCCAGCAGTTGTTTTATTTGAGCAGGTAAATTGAATTGACTGGATATCGTTTTGTTATATACAGTCTGTTATTGACCGAAATATAGCTTTTTCTGGTACCCCTGTCACATGTTACCTAATGAGCCTTGTAAATCTAGTTTTAAATCCAGTTCACTTCCTGTTGACAGAAATATCAAAAGGGTCGATCAAGGGATAATTATATAATTTTATTCAAAATATATTCGTCAGTGGATTTATGTGCTTTTTCTGCAGAATAAACACAATGCATTGCCTCGACATATAAAGTTTATGTTTATTTGGCGCAAAACTGGAGAAAGGCACGGCGAATCTCGCATGTATCCCAGATTTTATTCGACTTTTCATTTATCTTTTTCTTTATATTAGCGACAATATGCATATATTGTCTTTTATCCTGCAATGAGCACTCTAGTAAGCAAATAACATGTGTCGAATACAGGTGTGCTGTATTTTGTATAATATACAAATACAGCTTCAAGACACGCCACAGGTTATAAATAGAACATACAGATCTGCCATCTTGAAAATGTGAAATCCTACATGTCATATTTACAACAATACACACAAAATTAATTAAAAAGCTTACCTTGAAAACTTATTTTAGTTAAATTGTATCAAACTTGAAGCGTACACGAAGCCAAATAACGTCTAATCTTTACGTTTCAAACTGGAAGTCTTCATATGACGTCAATGACGTCATCTTGGTTATGTTCAGTTTGTGAGTGAGCTGCCGGAGTTTATACATAGATAATTTCCTAAAACAAAGTGTTTAATCCTATAGTAAACGTTTATTTACGATTTAAAATTGCAAGATAAATACACTACATGTGCACTGTCGAAGCATATAGGTAAATATGTGTATTCGGCGTGAAACGCGGGAAAAGGCTCTGCGATATGTTGTATAATATACGAATACAGCTTCAAGACTTACATTGGGGCCCACGAAAGGTTTGAGGAATATTTATTTTTCTAAATTAAAAAAAAGAACACTACCTAACCTAAATTGCAGGATAAAAACAATATTAGTGTATTGTATATATAGTATTATGCAACTTTACATTTTGCACAGAATTATTACGATCTGGCAGATAAGGTCAAGAAGCTAGCAATATTTATTGATGATACGGACACTCTGAAGGAAAGACTAAAAATGAAAACGAAACATCGACGGGGAAATAGTCTCTGAATAACGTAGCCTCTTCTGTAACTATGGTAACTTATCATAATTAATGAATATCTTGTTGAGTACGATGGGCACACCTTTAAACAGACCATCGGCATACCTATGGGAACAAACGGTGCCATTCTCCTAGTCGATCTTTTCCAATACTTCTATATGGTAAAGTGTATGCAAAAACTTATCAAGACAAAGCTAATACAGAAGCTATAGCTTCTACTCTCACTTATCATTGGGTTTGTAACTAGAGTAACATGACGGGTGCCACAAGTGGAGCAGGAACTGCTGACCCTTCCAGAGCAGAGGAGTTCACTTCCGGGTTTAGTGGAGTTCGTGTTGCTCAATGTTTAGTTTTATAGATCGTTGCCTGTCATTTGTACATGTAACATGTATTTATCGTACTTCTTACACCTCTTTATACTCTGATTAGATTGATATCTTGCTGTTTAACAGCACTTTAAAGTGCACATCTAACTTCATTGGGACCAACTTTTATGTTCGGAATAGGCATGCGGGAGTTTGGTTTATGCAGGTTACGTTAACAGATTTCTCATATTGGGACAACATCTAAAGGTCGTTTATACAGGGTTGTTGTTAATTCATGATTCTGTTTAGAGAGGTTTTGACGATAACTAGTTACTTAACAAGTCTTTATTTACCTTATATTTTTAACGAGGTTAGCAACCGATTTAAAGATGTACTATATCTGTTGTGATTGTACAAAATTAAATGGGAAAAGACAGAAATTGGAGAAACTGTTATATAAACGCTAGAGAAAACCAAAGTGGTAATCTAGTGAACAATCCAGAGACACTGGCAACATAGGGAACACAAGGTCAAAGACAAAAAAATACAGCAAAAATCACAACTAGTAAATCTTAAAAGGATGAATAACACGGACCTCAACCAACAATCCGGAGTTAAGCCTATGCGTTCTCTGAGAATAAATAGTTCCCGCTTCTTAGAAGACACCCGTCGTGTTACTCATACTGTCAAGTCTGGTATAAGTCTTGTTAGCTAGGAAAGTACAAATCTACATAATAAGGAAAAAATCTGTCTACTAGTAATATTTATTTTTCACATATATAAAAAGCTAAGTTCTTACAATTGGTGTCAACCCACTGAAAGGCGCGACCACGAGCCATATATGTACAATGCTCTATTCCTTCATAGTTATCCGGTGACCCATCATTTGCCCAATCCTTGAATTTTATTGGACAGCCGTGTGATATCCAAACCCACTTACCCTCTGTTTCTAGATCATTACCACCAGTCCAATAGTGCTCACCTGTATTAAAAGATAAATAAAATATGATGTAACTATGTTGTACGTGCAGATTTCCCGACGTTAATTATTTTTTTGATGCTTGCAAATTGAGTATAATAATAATAATAATAATAATAATAATAATAAATTCTTTTCTATCAGTCAAGTATAAGATTTTATTTTTTTTAAATATAGGTAGACATTTTGAAACAAGAAGATGTTACTGATATCTGATTCTTTGTTCAAAACTCGTATATCCCAGTTGTTCAAATAGAGGTTCAGATGGTGCTATAGGATCTTGATCTAATATGAGTTTTGTTCTTCTCAGCTGAGCCCATAGACTGACATTTGTGACCATCAAATGACAACTGATACCGTCAAATCTTCAAAAACATTACATTTTTTTATTTCCATTTTAATGCAATTTATATATAATAAACAGTCATATATATTTTTTGTATGTACAATGCAACGTAGATATCACATTTGGGTATTAGGATTATGGTATTTAATGCCATTTTCAACAATATTTAAGCTATATCGTGTCGGTCTGTTTTATTGGTGGAGGAAACCGATTTACCAGTATAAAACCAGCGACCTGCCACAAGTAACTGACAAACTTTATCACATAATGTTCTATCGATAACACCTCGTCATGAGCGCGATTCAAACTCACAATGTAAGTAGTGATAGGCACTAATTGCATAAGTGTTAAATGATTTAGGAACTGTGTGTATGGGAGCTCAATACATGTAAAGAGTAGAAGAGTATTAATCATATACATACCAGTTAAAACTGATCTTAACCAGTCGTTTTCATCTGTAGATTCAATCGTTACTAGGTTTGTCCCGTTACTTCTACAGTCCTCCTAATAAAACAAAAAAAAACAGTATGTTAAGAAGAGTTTGAAGATACCAAAGGGGTAATCAGAATCCGTATACCGAAGAAGAATAGACAGCACAATGACCAAGAGAAAACGTACAAAAGAACAAACAACGATCTACAAAACATGCATATCAAACTAAAGATCGAGTAACACGAACCCCACTAAATACCGGGGGTCAACTCAGGTGCTCCGGAAGGGTCGGCAGTTCCTTCCCCACTAGTGACACCCGTCGTGCTAATCTAGTTAAAAACCCGGTAATATGATGAGAAAAAATTGCATATGTAATAAAGCAGCAACAGGTTTACTGGATATATATATATATATATAATATGACATGGCATTTTTCATATCACATCCTTCATCAACCCTAGGTCATGATAGGCTGCGCATAGGATCAAGCGATGATATATGAACGAGGGCTGATCAAAAGTATGATATGAATAATGACATGTTATCATCTGTTTATCATATACTTCAACAGAGGAAATAACTGGTTTGTACCCAAATGTTTAGTCATTTTTAGCGAGAATTAAATACATGTACATTATGTTAGAACAAGACATTTGTGGTTTTAATATGTAAATCCAAAGATGGCAGAGAATGGTTTCGTCTTGACGTAACGGACAATAATAAGAACGAATGTTTTTAGGGAATGAAAAAGTCATACAAGAGAAAACATTTTTAGTAAATTTGAATTGTTTTATGTTACTTAAATTTAATGAATTTTGTCAACTGAACGTGCTTTATATATCTTGTCATATCCGTCGTTCCAGCTTGAGAAAAACTTGAAGGTACAAATTTGTTAAACAGAAGACGTAAATCGAAGAAAGACCGACAATGGCTAACAGAACAAAGGCCAAAAGAACAATGATCTACAAAACACTATGCAGACAATTAAAGATCGAGCAACGCATACTCCAGAAAAATTCGGGATTAACTCTTGTGCTCCGGAAGGGTAAGCAGTTCCTGCTCCACTAATGGCACCCGACGTGTATCCGTTGTTTAAAAATTAAATATACTATAATTTAGGATCAAATATTGGACTTAATTGTTGCAATCGTAAATTACGATGTTTAATGAATTGTGTCAACTGTACATTTTCCATATATTTTGCCATATTATCTTTCCAGCTTAAAATATGCAATACATAGAACATTACATGACATATTACCTCTGGCATCGTCCGACGATATCAGACTTCAATCTAAATACCTCTGATCGATGTGGAAGTGTCGGAATATTACCAGAAACTGTAACCAGTAAAACATTTAAAATCGTATGTAGCAGAGTTTTATGTGTGTTTGTTTCAAACACGTCTTGATAATGTGAGTGAAATGGTGGGTGTATGAGGCAGGAACTGCTAACGCTTTGCGAGCACATGTATTCACTCTCTGTTGTTTGATAGAGTCCGTTTTGCTCATAGTTTTAAATATCTGTGTTATGTTGTGTTTTTCTTTAATGTTTTGTTTGTGGTCGTGATGGTATAATCAACTTATGCGTTCGAATCCCGCTCAGGCGAGGTGTACTCCATACAACATTATGTGATCAACTTTGTCAGTGTCTTGCGGGAAATCGGTTGTTTTCTCGGGGCACTCTAGTTTCTTCCACCAAACAAAAAGAAAATAAAACTGACTGCCACGATACATCAATGTAAGAACAAACCTGCGCATCAGCCCAATTCAAATCTGCTTCTACAATGTAATAGCAATGACCATTATACAGCTTCCATTGTTCTTCACATCCTTCTACAAAACAAATAACACTTCCGGTACAAGACAGAAGAGATATTGTGCAGACTTAACTAAAAGATAATTATATATGAAATGATAAATACACATTTGATACATATTTTGTTGTAACAACTGTTTGTATCATGGCAAGTGGGACTAACGTTGTTTAAACCGTTCCGCTACGAGCTATAGCAAAGTTTGAAGATAATAGAGAGGTAATAAGAGTCATAAGAGGGACTATGGCGACATTGTTTGTTTATTTCTATAGAAGAAATGGGTTCTAAAATGGACTCCATTCATGTGCAAAATGACAGGCTTTTACAAAGTCATGGAAGAAAAGTTCAAAGATACTAAACGGGCCATCAGAGAATCATCGGGCCATCAGAAGCCGTAAATCAAAGAAGAACAGACACTACAATGGACAAAAGATAAAGAACAAAAAATGATCTACAAAGCACTACTGGTCAAGTACCAATAGGAATCATTCACCGCTTCTCCCGTTTGGTGACGCTACTGTTCCATAAGTGGTTAATTGTGCGTTTGAATCACAAAGACGCTTGTATCTTAACGTTAACCTAATGAGGGTACTGAATTATAAAACTTGGATGGTGCAAACATCGAAGCTTAACTAGTACAGCGCGGGTGATATTACCTGTTAGAAGTATAGATTTAGTTGACGAGTATATGTAAAATAAAAGTAATATCTTTAAGTCGCAAGAAAAGAGTTTTCTTATTACCATATTAAGAAATAAAACGGACGTTTACAAGCCATATCGGCATGTACCTTGGTGTAGCCTATGCATGTTCATAAAAGGTGTAATGTCTACATGATGTTTGGTTACTCACACTGCAATACTGATGAACTTCATTGCAACATTTTAAAGTATACATGAATTTCGGGAAATACTACCTCTAAGTGAACAAAATAGAATAATAAAGTCCCTGTCTCCACATACAAAATTTTGAATTAATATATCTAGGTCTCTCTATATTTAGGCGATCTTAAAATCTAAATCACACTCTTTAAGATTATTTGGTACAAAATTATAGATAATATATTCCTTCTTCGTGTAGTGTTATTAACTGTTAAAGAACCAATTATCGCCAACTTACATGTTACTTGCGAGCGCACGCGAATTTCGTACAATTTTTTGCAGACGACAAAAATAGTGGTGAAAAATCTTGCATTTGTACATTGGCAAATTCAAAAGAAATCAGGTAAAATCCCAATAGAAACCATACCTCTTTATATAACCCTTACGGGGGATCACATAACCATAAAATCTATCAATAGAAAATGCACAAGGTGAAAATAAAATCTTACCTCGACACCTAAGCTACATTCCAAACCATTTTTTTTCCAAATATTGTCAGTATATTGACATACATTCCGAATGCACACAAGTACTAATGTTTGATTCATGATTCATGACTAATTAATATCAAAATTTCACTTAAAAAGCACAGATAATGTCAAATACACAGACAACTAAAGATTGAGCAGAAAAAACCCCACTAAAACTAGGGATACAGTACTTTGATGAGAAAAGAAGTAGCATGTATCGAACATTAGAGGCTTGTTTTTTCGAATGAGTGCACAACCGACAAAAGTACGAGGCGATTGATATTGATGAAAAGAAAATTTAAACACAGATGGTAATCAATTCCACCAATATCAACAAATCGAAAAAAATACCTCTTAACTGAACCCACTGAACACAAATAGTCCACGACATATGCTATTGGACATCGAAGTTCTGTCTTGAGACAGGGATACAAATATATCGGGGATAAACCAGTCAATTGGATCCTAACCACCCTCTCTTGGTAACTGGATTTCCAAAGTCAATACATATATAGACCAGCATAAACCGCGTACAAACCAGCAAGCACATAGTCGCTTCATTTTCGTGATACACAAGTTGTCATATGACCAATATTAGTAATATTGAAGATAGAAGATAGCCATAGTCATCACATACATATGAGATAGCACCCATGGCCATCGTAATACATAGCAAGGTAACAATAATTGATATTTTCTAGATCAAGCGAGCATAGCCTACGAGTTGTGAAATATAATCTCAAAACGCGGTTGGTGTACCTTAATAATGTGACAATTGGTGTAAGAAACATTTTGAGGTAATCAGAATCCGTATATCGAAGAAGAACAGGCAACACAATGGCCAAAAGAAAAAGGACAAAAGGACAACCAACGATCTACAAAGCATACACATAAAACTAATGATCTAGTAACACGGAGCCACCTAAGAACCGATGGTGAACTCAGGTGCTCCGGGAGGATGAGCAATTCCTGTGTAATATTTGAAGTACATTTCAAGAAAGGAAGTAGATAAGGCTGTTTTATTTGAGATATATAAAAAGAATCCAATTGACATAGTTTGGTTTATTCATTGACATAACATCATCAATATATATTTGATTGGCAATCGAGAAACACTAATTTTTAAACCGGGGATGCACGCGGATGTTCTGGAAGGGAAAGCAGTTTCTCCATATGCAGTAACTGCCGTGGTGGTTGAAGCATTCATATCTAAATCTTGTGTAATAACCTTGACACATTCATGTCTGTCTGGACTTATCTCTTCTTGGTTTACATAAATAAATTAAAGTCAACTTACCTGCTGTGTGATTGGCAAATATGAAGTCCATATATCCATTCTGTATTAACATTGTATTATGTTCAACAGCTGTTTCTACATCACAACAACTGCTTTGGTCCAAGACACATTGTGAAGACACGTTGTTGTAACTTACAGA
>MJUT01050303.1:12842-23419 GCA_002080005.1 Gigantidas platifrons | reverse complement strand
CTCCAGTACGATACGAGATCAAAAACAGTGTCATTTACTGTATATACACAAGTTTGATCCAATCTTATACATTCTTGTCTTGTCTGATATTGCAATTAACACATGCTTCGAAACCTCCGGACATCTACAACATTACGTCGTCTGTTTATAGAATGCAAAACAAAACAAACCACACATTCAGAACAATTCCCAAATCCATATAGGAAAGTTGCATGGAAGCAAACTCGATACTACTAAAACACATACATACATACATATAAATGTCGTTATTAAACATGTATTACGGGTCATAAGTTTCCATTCAATGTTTTTCTTTGGAATGATTAAAGCTATAATAAAATTAATATACCGAAGTGGGACAAGATGACACCCAATTCCGTTTCTGACATTCTACATTATGACATTGGATTCATAAACAAACCCGTGTTTGGTTAATTCAACATGATCCTTCTCATGTATATATCATAAAAAAGTGTGTTCCAATACTACAATGTATGAATAATATTTTACTACTTCGTCCGTGAATAATATTAATCATATTCCTTCAATTTTGATATACTCAATGCTCAAAAATAAATATGATTTTAACTTTGTTATTGCAAATAATATAGTACTTAAAATTTTTGATCCAATGAATCTAAAATTCATTGTAGTCCAAGCTACAGTTCCAGTCGTTGTCAATGTCAGTGAATTGTACTACTGACCAAAGTGTGTATGACGTAGAATATATTATATCTTAGTACATTATTCGAAGATTGTTACTATTTATTAACTTATATTTTGTTTCATCTGTTCCATTTTGCTGTACTTTGATCCATTAAATAACCATTCCTACAGAGAATCATGAGAAAGGTAGACAATTCAATGACCAAGATAAAAAGGATAAACAACGATCTTAAAACATTACACAGAAACCTAAAGATCGATCAAAGTATACATTAACATGAATAGAAACATCGAATAAACTACACTTCTACGGTCCACTATTTTAATCCCCGAGGGTATCATCCGCCTAGTAGTCAGTGCTTCGGCACTGACATGGTTTAATAGATATATGTGTTATTGAAATTTACAGTTTCTAAATAATGAAAACGTTATCAAAACTAAGGTTCTTCTCCCTCAGGCATAGGTGATCTTAGCCGATTTTTGGCGATCCTATTTAGCTTTCTGTGCGGGACAAACTAAATATTAAAATTGCCCTTTAGGGCTTGATGTATACGAATACCTGATTTGTAGAGATTTTGCAAGCTCAAAGCACATACAATATAATTTACATCAGCCATCTCCTAATGAGCAATGGCTTGTTATTGGTGGTGGTTGGTGGCCCATTGTAAAATATATGACACTACACACTACATTATGCTCATTTCCATGTGATAATATAAACATTCTCCTATAGCTCATTCCACGTGGCACCTTTCTACAGTAACTATTTTCTTTAACTTGTTATGTGTATAGCTCTAAGACTGCTAACTTAATGTTACACGACAATCAATCACTATTAAAGCATTGAACGGTAATTCATACCAGACAATGCTTCATTATTACATACATCAGCCATGAAAATTAATTTAATCTGATCTATTCTACTTTTCAGGACAAATCCTTGCCTCAAGCTGTAAAGACAGTAATGGAATATTTGCAGCTGGAATCTCAGGATTGGTCATTGGTTTACTCTCTATCATGTTTGCCGTTTCACTTGTTGTCTTTTGTCGTAAGTTGTGTCTTTAATATACAGCAATGCGTGTACTTTTACGATTATTACAAAAGTAGCCAAAACATCAAACTGTATCTATGTCAATGTTAACACCTCTATAAACATTATAGTTTAAACCAACAAAGTTGTTTTTAAGTAACAGTGCAGCCTTTAGCAAAAAAGTGTTATCTTAACTGGTTAGATTTACCTTACTGGAAATGTCATAACTTTCATACTTTCGTCGTTGATTGCTAAAATAAAGCAGTGCATATTTACCCATTACAGGTTTTCGACTAAAGAAAAAGGACGAAATGAGGTATTTATGTTTTTAGTTTTATTTTGACATATTTTCTTTCACGTTGAATTAAATTCCGTAAGCAAAATCATATTATGATTTTTTAGCCTACATATTTCAGCTGAAGGACATATCGTGCAGGTGCACTATTTACCTATATGAATTTACATTACAAACCAGTAATAGTCGACAAAATAACAAACCACAGCAACACAAACCGCTCTAACAAACCTCAATATACATACATCAGAGAAAAACCGGAACGTATCGTTCGCGAAATTTTAAATTGAATTGTAAATTGTCAAGTGAGTTTAAATGATTCAGTTATATCAATAATAAATCGCAAACAGAGCCAAAATAATTATTATTATACCTTACATTATATATTATATATAAAATAAAAGTGATGTTTTAACAAAATTTGTACCCCAGGGAAACATCACTGTTGTTCACCGGTCGACAAATGTAATGTTCCATATCTGTCCGGAAATGTATCCGTTTTTGCATTTCGGAATTACAATCTTGACCGGAAGTTAAAAACACAAATATGAAGTTTATGAAAACACACAAATAAGTGTTTATTGAATCCAACATTATTGTAAATAGAGTTTTGGTATAATAAAACAATTATTGCCTGCACTTGCGGTGAACATCATATCGGGAAAACAACACCCCTCGGGTGAACAATTATGATGTTCACCTTAAGTGCAGGCAATAATTGTATATTATTTCACCTTTCACAATGAACACATTTTCGTACAACTCTGTTTATCATGTTTCTCCTCTCTCTATTTAGTGCAATGTTGTTGTCCAATTTTAAATCTTCCATGTCAGACTTTTTCTGGTTGATTTCTTTCTGATTATGATACAATGCATTTTATGGAAACTTTTTGATTTCAAACTCTGTTAAATTGTACATACACATTACTATATTATCATAATTTCTTTTTGTAGACTTATTTTATAGTGCTATTATACAATACTAGTATAAGCCGTATTTGTCACCATGATAATTCCATTATCTATTGTTAGGTCTAATAATTATACAGAATTCAACACATGTACTAGATGTAATCCTGTGGTAACAGATTCTTATGATAGTTTAGAAACGGCAGCCATTGGTATGTGTGTTGATGGATAGTCATATATAAACATGATCTCGTATTAAACGACGAAAATAGCTTTATGCATTTCTTCGAACTATATTATCAACAGTAATTATCTAGTACATGGTTTGGTTTGGTTTGGTTTATGGTGTTTAACGTCACTTTCAACAATATTTCAGTTATATCGTGACGGTCAGTTTTATTGGTGGAGGAAACGGTGTACCAGGAGAAAAAACCCGACCTGTCGCAAGTCACTGACAAATTGTATTCCATAATGTTGTAACAATGAACAGGGTTCGAATTCCCAACACTTTAGTGGTGATATGCACTGATTGAACAGATAGTTGTTCATCCAACTACCATACGATCATGACCACGCCGGCCCCTCTCTAGTATATGGAAACCGCACAAGTAGCCGTTGGTAACTTTATAACTAATATGTGATTAAGAATAACTAAAAATCTTAATTATAATATAACTATACAGTCATCAAGTTTGGTCTTTCAGCTACGTATCCAGCCTATAATAAGATGAGTGTGAAGATATCAAAGGGGTAATCAGAATCTGTATATCGAAGAACAGACAACGCATTGACCACAAGAAAAAAGTACAAACAACGATCTACAAAACATAGACATAAAACTAAAGATCGAGTAACACGAACTAATATTGTGTCCATTGCTAGGGAGACTAAACAGTAATTTCGATGATAACGTGTATTTCATCAAAAGTGATAAAATCAAAAGGCTGTGAAATCATATTCAGAAATATGACTTTGTGGAGATAGTAAGCTTTTGTGAACAGACCAGGTCACCCCATATTATACCGCGTATTTGTGCATGTTCTATTGTTCAACATCAACTCTTGTTGATGTGTATATGTCACGTTTACAGTTAAAACAATAGCATGCGTTTGTAGAAGTGAATATGAGTTTTTAGTGACCTGTAAAATAATATTGACCGAAGCCGAAGGCAGAGGTCAATTTTAGTTTTGCAGGTCAATAATAACTCATAATCACTGATACAAAAGTCTGTAATTGCTTTATTACATGATATGATGCTTATGACGTCAATGACTTCATCCGGTAAATATTACTTCCAGCAGGTGAATACCATTATTTATTGACTTTACTTAGCTAAAGTACGAACATTTATAGTCTTTATGTAATAATATATTTTATATTTACAATCCCTATATTATACATGTAGTGCCTTTCAGCTATTGCCTATCTTAAGGAAAATGACCTAAACAGAAAGCTGAAATAACAATACAATGATATAGGTACCACAATGTTCGTCATAAATACATAATGATTATAATTTATGGTCTCAGTTTGTTATATACAATTATAGTCTTTTGTTGAGGTCAACACGAGTTTTTATGAACCTTAAAATCGATATTCACTGAAGCCCTTAGGCTGAGGTGAATATTGGTTTCTAAGGTCCATAAAAACTCGTATTGACCGATTCAAAAGACTGTAATTGCTTTATTACATTAAAATAAAAAGTCAAAGTGAAGCCAAGTCAATATGAAATTAATCACGTCATTATGACGTCATACATAATGCAATGGAAAGTGAAAGTGAAAGCGAGTCAATACGAGTTTTAATCAAACAATATCAAATTGTACGGAATGTCAGGTAGCATGGTAGCCAATAATTTTTTTTAAATAAATTAATTATGTAATAATAAAGGTTATACATGACTCAGCATAATTAAATACTAGAGAATATAATACTATATAGAAAATTAAAAATAAAAACAGTTTCTATGTTACTTGTTAATATTTATCGTTTACAGGAACAACTTAAGTAAACGAGAACCAAACAGACGGGATGTAAGCTTTTTTCAGATGAATTTAATCACATTGCCATGTTATTTTGCTTACACTACACTATGCTAAGAAGTAATCAACTTATGCAAGTTGTGATGCAAGTTGTCAAAGCAACCATTGCTCCGGAATATGTCATTGTCTACGTTGTTACAAACCCTTCTTACATAACATAGTCTTGTTATAACAGCTTTACTTTTTTATATTATTTAAACAGTCACCAGCAAATCCACAGAAATAGGAAGATGTAGATTGTTGTGTAAGACGCTAAAGAAAACTTTAATTGAAATAATAAATTAAACTTCTTATCCAATGTCACATGTAAGTTCACTACCCAAATCGGTATAATATACTATCCATATGCTTAAGCGAAAAAAAGTCCAGTACATACTTGTTTTTTTTGTCGCAGCAATCGAACAACTTTGAATTCGTATTAACTGTCAGCACTTCCACATTCATATTGAGTTAACAGCCTATTTATTTTGTAAGAACAGCTTAATTATTCCTGACTGATGTTGATGAGATATCAATACTAGAATGGCCATTGACATATGTCTATATCACATTGGTCGTGATACAAATGTTGTAATAATACTGGCCATTACACCAATGCCGCATAGTGTCTGAAGTTGCCATCTCAATGTTGTACTCATTGGGGATATCTCTAATCCAAAGACACACCAGTGACGATTGACATCTCTACACAAATACATGGACATATCAAAGCAATGTCATTTTTTAAAGTGCATTTTTTAAGGAATTTTAAATAATAGAAAAAAAAGAATTTAAGCTATCATGTTATGCTCAATAGGTTATTAATGCATTTGTGTTTATGTTCCAATCTAGTAATGCTACCTACGAGGACATTACACCAAGCGAGAATACTGCCCACACTAACCAACATCAAACCAAACTGCCAAAAGGTACTGTTATTATTTTGTGTTTTTTAGTTCTCTTTCTTTGTTGATCAAAGTATTCTAATATAAATGATATGAAACTTTGTCCCGCAGGATAGGTAATTTCTATTAACGTTTGGGTCAATATCATGGATACAACAATGTTAATACAAATATATATATACGTAAAACGAATGTTGATAATAAATAATTTCTACTTTAATTATATCCGTGGTCAATTCAAACTATTTATAATTGTGAATTTCAAGTCACACTCTGAGCAGATTTAACTGACTTTATATTGTTGTTTGTTTAATGGTGATTATCGTCACTTTCAACAATATTTCAGCTATATCGTGACGGTCAGTTTAATTGGTGGAGGAAACCAGAGGACCCGAAGAAAACCACCGGCCTGTGGCAAGTCTCTGACAAACTTTATCACACAATATTGTACACCTCGCCCTGGTCGAGATTCGAACTCACAACATCAGTGATGATAGGCACTGATGCCACAGGTAGTTGTAAATCCAACTACCATACGATCACGGCCACGACGGCCCCCTGCTGACTTTATCTTTGCTATGTTTATACATATAACGTTTAAACAGTGATAGTTAACAATTTTTCCTGTATTAAAACACGAGCAAAACCACTTCTCACTTTGAATCATTAAGCATAAAAAGACGCGAACCTTACCCATGGAAATCTAGACATGGCTTGGGACTTACTAGAAAGGGGGAGGGTCTAAGCCGATAAATAGGATATAATATCCCCCCTTGATAATTGGGAGTCCAACGGCAATACAACGAATTATTGAAACTATTAGAATTATTCCTTTGTTATTCGTGCGTGTACAAACTTAGTGCTATCCTAACGTTATACAAATGTTCTAACTGACACAGCAAGTAGGATAGATAATGGATACCAAACTACAAAACACTGACATGACGAAAACATATACTCAATGAATTTAAAGAACATGCAACATTAATTGACAATATGTTTTTCAATATATTTGATGGTGAATTGTCTTCATATAGACCACATTAGGACAGAATGCAATGAGTAAATCTGCTCATTTATTTTCAGATGGCATAAAGAAACAGGAGAAGATTTATGACAACATGAAAGCTTAGTTACATTAGTTGTTTCTTGTCTCGTATTTAGTTGACCTGTTAAATCAGTTGTATTGTGAATGTTCTATAATACATTTATTATTTTTGTGTCAGACTCTGATTGTGAAACGGGGTGGCTCAATGAGTTAGGTCGCTGGATCTAACAACTCATACAAGCCTATCACCAATACCGCGTGGGTTCGCACCCGCTTTGTAAATTACAAAAAAGGTGTACTCGACTCGCAACCGCAAGTGATCAAGTTTACCAGATGCTTGCCCATGGTCGGTGGTTCTCTCCGGGTACTCCGGCTTCCTCCACCACTAAAACTGGTCGCCATGATATAGCTGAAATATTGTTGAAAATGGCGTTAAACACCAAAAATCAAATCAAATCTGATTGTATTGAAGCTAATTAATTATCCATCAACATTTATCAACGGTGAAGATGTTTTTTTTAACTTTTGTATGACATTAAATTGTGATATTAATTTAACAAATTTAATATGCTTAATTACACATATAATTGTTTTGTTGTAGTCTATAAATGTAATCTGCTCTAAAATATATAAACCTCAACTTATAAGATATATATATACTGAAATGTACAGTACCTTAAAAATGTTATTCTAATGCAATTTGTTCGTATCATCGGATATGATTGGTTACTATTCTATGTACAATTATCAATCTAAAAGTCGTAACTAAGAGGTTCAGCTGAAAGAATCCACCATCTTGAAAACGTAAAATCCTACATGTCACATTTACAAAAATACAACAAAAATAATTAAAATCCCTACCTTGCAAACTTATTTTAGTTTAACATTTATCAAAATTGAAGCGTACACGAAACCAAAAAAAAAAGTCTGATCTTTACGTTTTAGACTGGAAGTCTTCATATGGCGTCATGTTGTTTATGTGCCAAAGTAATCAACAGCATTACGCGAAATTTTAATTTGTGTGATTTTTAGACCCAGGGATATGCAAGAATACTTTTTTGCATGTTCAGTATTGCATTAGAATAAAGATAACTGTATTGCATTTGAAAATTTCACGGCATCAATGTTCGATTTAATGGTCACAAATATCCATTTACTGGCTCCGCTAACGCATCGCCAGTAAACTCAATTTGCGACCATCAAATCTCCAATTGATGCCTTTAATTTGTTTTAATTATTATTAACATTAATGATTACTATCCCCATGTAGCCTTATCAGATTTTGGCTGTTCTGTTTTGACTCTTTGGTTTACTTTCTTATAAAGACTTGAATTAATTGGTTTTCAAAATGTTTGACATTAATGAATGGTATTCTAGAAACGCGTCGTGGGCACTAACTTTTTATTACACAATTATCATATATAAATTAATTACTGATATTTTTGTCCATGATGTGCTCATTTGACCATGTGTTTAATTGTAAACAGTAACGGAATGTGGGTAAGCAATGACTGTTTCTTACTTTTGCCCAAACAATAAGTGTAAACAGTGAATTAATGTGGCCAAGTCTGTTATAAAAATACAGTTCCTTATTTTTGCTTATTTTATCTAAACAATATTTTAGTGCACCATATCTGTATAGGTAGAAATAATGTTCTAATTA
The DNA here is from genome assembly GCA_002080005.1 of Gigantidas platifrons. Classification (NCBI taxonomy): domain Eukaryota; kingdom Metazoa; phylum Mollusca; class Bivalvia; order Mytilida; family Modiolidae; genus Gigantidas; species Gigantidas platifrons. The sequence goes on along the minus strand of MJUT01050303.1, from coordinate 14,882 downwards.
TAATTTACTTAATAAATTGCTACAGAAAAGTAAAACGAAAGAGCTTATATTTGTTGTTCCTTGATATAAATCAAGGATACCAGTATTTCTAATATCACAATGTGTATATGTTTGCCTAAAAACAATATATATAATTTTAACAGCTTGAAGTTTTGTTTCCATTACCCCCTTACTCCATTTTGGCTTTAAAGTATTTAATGGCTATCTCTATTGATGCATAGGAAGAGTTTGGATATACCAAAGGGGTAATCAGAATCCATATATCGAATAGACAACACAATGGCCAAAAGGAAAAAACTACAAAAGGACAAACAACGATCTGCAAAACATACATATAAAACTTGAGATCGAGTAACACGAACCCTACTAAAAGCCGATGGTGAACTCAGATGCTCCGGAAGGGTAAGCAGTTCATAGTCCATCAGTAGCACCCGTCGTGTTAATCTAGTTACAAACCTGGTGATAAGTCGTGAATGAGGAAAGGACCGGGAGGTGTTTACGAAAAGTGGAACATATCCGTGTTCATTTGTGACACAGATATTCCATAACATTCAACCACATTTTCGAAGTGATGATTTCCATTTAACCAAGAGGAACACTTGGTTCAGTAGCTGTCTTGTTGGAAGCAACCCTCTATCAAGGAAATCCTGATAGGAACCACAAGCTCTGAACTATCGTATCAACTGAGAGATATATATTCCATATGCAGGTGCTGCTGGAAAGTTACTACATATAAATGTATAAAGGTTGCATATGTAACTCATAAATACATAGCCCAACTCTTAGTACCATCACCATTGATTCGTGCCATTATACACACCTTAAGTGTGATGGTCCTCCGAATTTAATCTAGGCTGTGAGTTTCCACCTTGCCATTCGTATCAACTGTTCATGTCGTCTCCAATGTATGAGCGTCACTATAACATCGATGATAATAAATTAATAATCTTTGATGAACAAAATTATTTCAATGTTCTAATTTATTGATTACTGATACATTATCGTTCCAACACTATCGCATTTTGTTTATTTGCATTGCTGTTAACAACAAGACGATAGTATTGTATTCAAATGATTTTTACAACCAGCACCATAAGCCCAGGCCCCCATTTCACAAAAGGTCGTAAATCGTGAGCAAGGTCGTACGACTGTCTTTACGATTTACGACCGTTTCACAAAACTTACCGACTTCCGATAGACGACATTTCTTGGTCGCAAATTACCGACTGGGTCGGAACATTTGTAAATCGTAAATCATTAAAAACAAACGCTGAATGTACATCATTACAATGAGGAATCATGCTATTCCATCACTTCTGCAGGTCAACAACTTGTAAATATCATACTCAAAATAAAATGTATCTCTCTTTACGGTGTGTGTATAATTTTCAAATCGATTGACGTATTGCAATATCCGCATAAGTCATATTTACAAAACGGATATTTCTTTTGTGTTCATGTCGTTGCTAAAAAGAAACCATTGGTTATAAGAATCTTTCTAAATAAACAGCAACAATTTACTTAAAAAATCTACCTCTTTTTCTCTTCATTGCAGGGAAATCTATCCAGATTAAAAAAACGGAACCGCCATGATATAACTGAAACATTGTTTACACTGACGTTTTAAGCGCCTTCAAACAAACAAACAAGCATAAAAACGACGGGAATGTTCGCTTCGTAAAACGTAATTATGAAATATTATACAAGGAAAAATCTCAGTAACATGATACTTTTTGGCACGTATGTAACTATATGCATGTATATTTCGACTGACCAAGAAAAAAACCCACACTTATTTCATGCTACAGTGTTCAATTTTCAATTTCTTGACAGTATTTGACATCAAAATTACAAAACTCCAAGAATTCCAAATTTAAAATGAAAAGTAGATATATCATCAAATTTTAACGTGCTGTTCCATTAGTTTAAGTTGGAACTCTTTATAGACGTTATATTCATGGAAAATACTGAGATGTGAAATACATGTCTACGTGAAAACGATCTACTGAAATGTATCGTGGTTACTCACGGGTGGACGGG
>MJUT01050302.1:375267-421813 GCA_002080005.1 Gigantidas platifrons | reverse complement strand
AACATATATTGTCAGTAATATTGTACACTATATTTGGACAGAGCTCACACATGGGTTCAGCCTGATTATTCGGTGAATAATATAAAAAAAAAGAACTTAATAATGCAGCTCAATATCACAGAGAAAATAGAATACAATTACGTAGCATCCGTTATCGTAGCTGAGCGGGATAAAGGTGACACGCTTTAAGCAAAACATGGTTCCCAATATAATCATAGTTATTGTAATTACTATTCATCAACTAAGATAAAAAAATAAATAAAAAATAAAAAAAACAACAGCAAAAGATGACCTAGTAAATGAAAATATAAAAGCCGAGAGTGAATTAGAAGACTTACTGTCATAATGTTTCGAGTGCAATGTGTGTACTCCTACAATAAAAATATCCATTCATAACAGTTGACTCAGTTTATATATACTGTTCGGTATGATTGGAAAATTTTGGAATATGAGTACTCTTAAATTGTCCAACCAGAACAGTGTATGAGTTTAACGGCTGTATGTCGAGAAAGAGAACGAATGGTGGCTATTTGAAGAGTGAGAGAACGAAAATCATACTCAAGATATTTCAGTATCAGTTATCTGGTTTGTTTGTTTGCTTTCAACAATATTTAAGTTATATCGTGGCGGTCATTTTTATTGATGGATGAAACCGGAGGACCCGGAGAAAACCACCTACCTATCGCAAGTCGCTGACAAACTTTATCACATAATGTTGTACACCTCTCCCTGATCGAGATTCGAACTCACAACATCAGTGGTGATAGACACTGATTGCATAAGTAGTTTAAAGTCCAACTTTCATAAGATCACGACCACGACATCCCCTGTTATCTGGTTAGAATCAGATACACCCCAAGATAACTAGTATCATTTTTAAGTGATTGTATATTAAAAAAAATAAAACAAACAAACATACAAACCTTTTAGTTGTATGTTTAACGTATTGTTTGTACAATAGAATGTGTTAGAAACAGTCCTATTTGACTTATAGCATAAACAATTACTTTGTGCAGACCGGTGAAGGTTTTCAGTGCTCAGATAATTTGAGTGTTCTTATGTGACGATTGGTGACCGTAAAGAGAGTGGGTAACGAGTAATGCCCCGGAATGCTACAGGCCTCTTTTGTAGATTTCGAAAACCAGTGTGAACATTGTAGCTGCCAACAAAGACTACACTGTTCGCTCATACCCAAACCTCCACACTTTACCAGCGCCAGTCAAAAGTGGTGGCCACATTTGGCACATCCCTCCCTCATTTCAACATAGTTTTATTTTGATAATGTTAAACATGTTCTAGTCCTGAATATATCTGAAATATTGCTCTCTGGAAGTTATGTCATAATCAATCCACCAATTAACCAAGACAATTACTCGATTATATACTGAAGTATATAGTGATCACGGAATTCGAAAACAACCCTACATGAAACAATAGTATTCACATTGTTAAGAATTATATTGCAGAATTTGAATATCAAATCTTGATTTAGTAAACTGAGGTATTCCTCCCTCAGTCATAGGTGATCTTGTTCGGATTTTTGGTTTTCATGTTCCCAAAGATTTTTAAATTACTCTGCTTTCAAATATTTTGACTTTTAGAGAACCCGATGAATGGTTAATATTACAGAAACGCGTACTAAATTTGATATCTACGTTTTTATTTATTTTAGTACAAACAATGGATTTATTAAAACAATTGTCATCGTTGAACCAATAATCTAGCATTGATGAAGCATTGATTACATAAACAGCCATAACACAATGGACATTGGGATTATAACTAATTTACAATACTGCTGAATTTTGTTGTAAAATAGAATGCCAATATATTGGAACAGCACAAAAATCACAACCGATATAAATATAACAGCACTACTGAAACATATATAATACATATGAAAATGGTGGGAAAATAAGAACTCGATATTATCTAGAAAGCGACCCTTACAAAATACAAATGTCTGAAGCGTTTGTCTCAAACCAGTAGCAGACTTGCAAGAAACTAACATAGCTGTACCCCTCCTTCAAATCGTGCAGCAATTTTGCCGAAACATTGCATGAAATTCTAAATGTTTATGTTCGTTTTCAATAAGTTTGTCTACTCGATCTTTAGCTTTATATGTATGTTTTGTAGATCGTTGTTTGTCCTTTTGTACTTTTGGCCATTGTGTTGTCTGTTCTTCTTCGATATATGGACTCTGATTGCCCCTTTGGTATCTTCAATCTCTTCTTCCTACAGAACACTTTGGGAATAGTATATTGTTTTGCAGAATTATTAAAAAGAACATGATGGGAAATTAGATGTTTGTCAAAACAGTGCAAAAAGGGAATAGATAGGTCTGGACATGCTTAACTTCCCACTTCATGTCAGTTCCCATATAAATTTGGTGAGTTGTGATTTTGAACTTGAGCTACTGTGGGATGGAGTGTAAAAAATACATTTATTTTGTAACAATAATTAAATATTTGTTGTCGGAAGAATTGTAAACCCTGATTTTCCATGATTTGGAAACTAAATGAAACGTTTTGTTACAGTCATTGTGCAGTGAATCACGAGGGAAATGATGAATTTCTCTGTTGGATTCTACATAATGGGACCTAACATGCCTGAGAGTACATGTTTCTGGAGTGCCACAGGGGCGGTGAAAGTGTGTCAATTTTATTATGGAAAGGCTTATATCTCTGAATTAATCCTCTAATCATAAGCTGTGCCATTTAAGATGTTGAAACATATCACCAATACGGGAGATAATGTCATTACTCCAACACTCAATACTCCGACAATCATTACTCCGACTCTTAATACTTTGACAGTGACCGATAGTCTTTGCAATTCTGGCGCTTTAGGCAATCCAAATGCAGTACGGGACTGCCCATTTAACTTGAAAGGGGCATGGTTTTTATCCCGGAGTCGGAAGTTTTTTTCGTATGCAGCACTATTGTTTGAAGGCTTTTCAGCGCGACCCAACAAAATATTTTTTTTACAAAAGAAAATATTATTTCATGTAGATCTAATAAAAATGCTTTCTCTGATTAGCTTTTTTATTCGATTCCCGTCATATTTTCTTCAAAATTCAGGATAGCAAAAATACATGGCCTACCTTTTCAATTATCAAGTCGTCTCATAGTTGAGCGACACCTACCTACCATTGCTTCAGATGCGTACGGAATAGGGTTTGTTGAAGAGACTCGTACTACCCGCGACCAATATTGCGGGTGCATTGCAACAGTTTCAGACAGAAATTGCTTCACTCGCATTCGGTCGAACTCATTGGGCTCGTAATTTTGTGTGTTTTTTCCCGTTAGATTGTTGTCTGTGCTCCCCGGGTTTGTATATAATATATATGCATATGCATAAATAAAGGACATGTATATACCAAATATAATAGTTAAAAGCTTGCATGTTGTTTTTCTGCAAGAGACATCAAGGGGTGGTGCTCAAGGAAATGTAGCATTTTAGTGCTTACTCTCCTCCTCGTGTCCAGTGCAGATGAACAATATGTTATTAACGTGTAGTTTCAAAATTGAATGAATTGATAAAACTAAATATGAGCTTTCATGTTGTCATTCTGGAGAGGGACACCAAGGGGTGGTACTCAAGGATATGTAGCATAATAAAGCGTACACTCCTCATCGTGTCCAGTGCAGAAGAACAAGATGAAATAGGAATGTCAGAAAGAAAAAAAATCATCTACAATATTTACAGATAAATTGACACATCTCTGTCAAGACTAAGTCATTTTCGCATGTCATTAACCACAAGAATATCTCTTCTATACTTACATTTTCGACTATATCTTTTATTTTCGTCAATGAAATAAATATATTCAATTGCACGTCGTGAATATTGAATATATGATCACTCGTGCCGAAACGCATTCAGATTAAACTCGTGCGCGCAGCAAGTTCCGCACACTCGTTTAATCTGATGCGTTTTGCGACACTCGTGATCATATTTTCAATATCCACTCCGTGCAATATCCTATAGTTGTTTGGAGTTGCGATTAAATAGGATATGATGATACAGTCCGGGATGCATGGTCGGGGTATTAATGAGTGTCGGAGTAATGACTGTCGGAGTTATGAGTGTCGGAGTTATGAGTGTCGGAGAAATAACTGTCGGAGTTGTGACTGTCGGAGTAATGAGACGACCCCACCAATACTAGATGCATTTCGTTGTCTGTTGGTGATACACCTCGCAGCCCTCCGTTGAACTGTGACCATTTATAATATGTTTATGTCCGCTTTAAGTTGGGAATCCCATACAGAACAGGTATACTCTGGTGTTGGTGGGTCTAATTAATATATGCCTGTTCCTTAATGAGGGTGGAATGATGTTCAAGCTGCGACACAAGAAGCCAAGTGTCTTGTTCGCTTTACCACAGATGTTGTTGGTATGCCTTGTCAACTATTTCGAGGACATTTTATTGATATATGGACAAGAACACGATAAATAAAGGGAAGAGAGATGAAATAATCAAGACATTTTGTTGAAATTATATAAACAGAAATCATAAAAAAGGGGGATGGGGTAATTTCGTCGCCTGTGCCCTGAATCTCAAACAAAGGACAATGAAATCTTAATCTAAAAGTCGTAAAGTCTAAAATGTGTTTCTTGTTGCTATGTTTATGTTAAGCGACATTTCGATTTGTATCGTATTCTTTTACAATCATCATTCTCCCCTTTCACGGGAAAAACCAGATATAAAAATAGTTACCATAAAATAGTAAATAAATATCTTACCTGAGAGCTGTTTGTGGTTGTAATTATTAAAGCAATGGTCAAACAAAGTATAGCGAAGAGGAAAATCACATTAAGTACCACGCATTTGTATAAATATTTAAAACCCACATCGTGTTCATCACAAGTTGAAGTAAATGAAAGTGCGCATTTTCTGCATTTATACCATTTTTTCCGAATTGTCTCCGTTGTATTATCAGTAGAACTGTTCACTAATTTTTCCTCTTGATTCAATTTGATGTCTTTCATATTGTGGAATGTCAAGTTTATATAAAGAAACTTAAATTAAACACAAATAAAAAATAATCCGTTATAATCAACTCGATATCATTGCATATGTACACAAAATATATCATCAGATCTAAAGATAAAGTATGTTTATTTTTAGCATGTGGATTTCCAGTTAAATGCATTTTCCAAATCCTATTTAAAGATAGGGAATTTGTGTCATCTTTGTTTAAAGTTTGAATTCACCTTAAGTTCGTTTCAAGCATCAACTTCTTGGGAATCGGTGATATCATAAGATTTTGTTATAAAAAATAAATCCTGGACAAAATTATTGAATTTTGGGTGCAAATAATTTCTAATACAAATTGAAAGTAGAACAATATATTTTAGAGTATTGCCCACTCTGTATTTAAGATAGTTTGATCTACCTCCTAGTTCTAATAATAAAACCCTAAATGCTCGCTTCCTCGCAAGGGTTTTAACGGGATGCCATTACATGTAATGGAACAGCCGCAGAGATTTTTTGCGCTCGCTTACAGAGTTTCTGACGCCTGCATTTATCAATAATAAGACATAACCTTTCCTTTTGGCCACTATTATAACAAGTTTTTATTACCTACCAGTATTTTAGAATGTAATTCCCACAAAATAAAAATTCGTTTACCAACTACATTTCGTTGAATTTCGCCATTTGAGGTCATTTTCCGGTCAAAGCCTCACTTTGGTATTTTTTGGATGCCATATCTGGCGATTGAGGCATGAATGTTTACATCAGCTGTAGTAAATATACCAAATATCGTAGTAGCAATACCATATTTAGAAAAGCTCCGCCTTCCGTAGTTTCCGGTTATGGCGAACGATAGATAAATTTGAACAAGTTTGTTGTTACTTTTGAAAAGCATACATTTTTCAGCCAAACCGATTTAACAAGGACTGGGATCATCAGTAATAGTTATAATGAAATGTTTGAAGCGTAAATAGTGAATTTTTATGTTCAAATGCAATATATTTTTTGCTCCATCGTGACGAATGGGACCCCTTTGTAGCTCCGCCGAGACACAAGTTTGTCACAGGAGCTACATTATTGCAGCTAATCTACCTCCTAGTTACCCCATTCACCAATTCCGTAAACTATTGCATAAAATAGAGCTAGACTGCTGGTAAGCTGGCATTCAACAGGCAGGGTGGGACTTTCCACAGGTACTGTTGAAGCTGCGAGACAGAGGCTAGGGTGGGTCTTTCCACAGTGTCTTTGTCTGTCGGAAAATGTTCACCAGTAGTCTACCTTGATAATGGAGGACGCCAGAAGATCATTGCGTCTTCATGACAAGAGGAAACATGATAAAGCAGATGAATATGAAAACAGTTATATATTAAATGTTGAAAAATCGTTGAACAAAAAATTGGATAGTGCAAAAAGAACGAGTATCTCGCATAAAATGACTGATGGGGGTCTTACTGCACAATTTGATGCCGTGTCCTTTGAGCTGTTTTATATGCATGTCAACAATATTATAGTAACTCTGATAATAACTATGAGTACACAAAAACCAATGCTTCTGACAAGAAAGGAAACATAGTGCAGCATACATTTCATGTTCAGTGCCTTCGCCCAAGCAATCAGAGCTTCACAATTAATGCTTATACCACAAGATGCTCTTTACTTATAAATGGGAAAAACTCAGAATTATTTCTAGACAACGACATCAGCTAGGCATATTCACAATATAATGTCAAGTACTAAAATAAATGGAACAAATATTGACGTACAGAGATTAAATCAATGCTTAGCAGCTAATCTGTGAACAAGCGCTACACGCACTGACAAATGGTCAATGTGAAAATGTGGAGAGAGAAAAAACGTTATAGATCAAAGGGGAAAACAGCCCAATGTCTTAAGTGCAAAAGAACATGTAAAACACGAGGTGTAGAATGCAAAAATGGGCACTGGGTGCACTATTCATGTGACAAACTTAGTGAAAGTGAAATCTCTACTATTGAAGATGAAGGAAATAACATTGTATACACATGTAAATCTTGTTCTATGATTGTCAGACCAAAAACTAGAGCCCTCAATTGGCCAACAATTAAAGCCAACAACTGTCATTTCAAGAACAAACATTTGCAAACACATTACTAATTGAAGAATCTGAATGTAACGGATGTATTGTAGACAATATATGTGGTAACTGTGACCTTGAATTTCACACAAAATGTCTTGACCAATCTTCAGACCAGTGTTACTCTTGTATTGGGCTACAAAAGCAAATTGAAATTAGTGAATCTTCGCATGAGCAACAAACTGCCTCTAAAAACCAAGTGGCACTATACCAACAAATCTAATCAGTAGCTTTACGCAACACCAAAATGTCAGTGAACAACACAAAATCGTTTCAAATATCGAGATAGAACATGTACTAAATCAAAAAGAACCGAGTGCAAAATCACAAAAAGTAGCTGATATTAATATGAGCAAAATTACGAACAAACATTGAAATGAAGCCTCGGACACTAATGCCATCAAAATGAAAGAATTACGCCAACTTGAACAAAAACTGAAAAAGAAAGAAGAGCAACTGAAAATCAAAGAGGCAATGATCAATGATGAAATGAAGGATAAGTTCAGAATAATGGAAAGATTACGCAATGCAGAAATCAGAAACTTGGAACTAGAAATGCAATCGAAAATTTGACTGCTCGTGTTGAAATTGACAATCCTAAACATCATGTGAACGACAATACAACCGAGTAACAATGACACTGATGATATAGTCGTCACTCGTGGGCATGAGAATTAGAGTTACTAAATTCGTGCTTAATCGAATTGATAGCGAGTTGAACAAGATTGAGGATGAGTTTACACAAAAGAATGTGAATACTGAATTAAAATGTGATCCTCCCAGCATACATAGTTCATACCATTATAACCCATGTAACTACTCATATGACTGGTCATATCAAAACAACTACTACAACCAATGGGACTCAGGATACACAAATTATCAATCATATGAAAATGATCATTCAGGACAAACAAATATCTGTACTGACAATCTGATACAAATCGATCCTCTGAACACATATGAAAACACGCATTCGATGTCTACATCAGTGTATTCATGTCATTCTCAGACAAGACGTGATGTCTTGCAAAGGACCGCAGACAAGACACAACGCCCATGGCTCAAAGCACTCATAATGTGCAGAATATTGACAGTAGAGCTGGTCAAAAAACGAAGGCAGGGCAACCACTTGTCTATCACACAAGTGTGCAAGATGATAACCAGAGTAATTTATTTTTTATCTCGAACGAGCCTCTACAGTTAGAAACAATAGTAAATGATGTACAAAGTGTAAATAAACTAAATATTTTAGATTTTAACTGCAAGAATGTTTTAACCTGTGGGTCATTATTCAAGGAAATCGAAAATCATGTGGATATATGTTTATTACAAGAACATTTGCTCTTTGACTGTCAACTTCTTTCATTGAATGAAATAAGTGATAGGCTTTCTGGAGTGGGAAAAGCAGTGGACTCGACAGACCCTATTCCCCCGATCCAAATGCCAAGGGCGTATGGGGGTACCGCCATTCTATGGAAAAAAGAACTAGACTCGTTCATTACACCGTTATCTGTTGGTACGGACAGAATGCAGGGAATTGAAGTATTGGGTGACCAAAATTTAATTATCTTATCCATTTACATGCCGTATAAAGGAACTTCAGACCACTCGAACGAGTTTAATAACTGTATCGACCAGTTACACGAAATAATGGTGACTTATAAGAATACGCACCAGATCATCATAGGGGGTGACTTTATTGAAGACATTGTGAACGGGAAAAATTCTCATAGAAAACACAGCATTGAACTGTTCATGTTAGAACACGATCTCATTGCATCAGACCTTGGAGCAACTTTCATTCACAATAGTGGCCACGACTCGAAGTCTATTGACTTCTTTCTGTATCAAAATGTATACAATGACAATATCACCCAATTGGAGAAATTAGATATAACTGGTAATGTGTCCGAAAACTACCCTTTGATATTGACTATTCTTCACACCTGCAAAAGAACTGTACAAAAGAAGAGTTCCGAAAATTGTGTTATTACTCGTAAGATTAGATGGGATAAAATCGATAAAGGAAAACATGAGAACAACGTTAAGAGCTATTTGGAATATCTACCAACTGAAATTGACTCTTTTGTGGACATCACAAAGACTCTTGACAATTTGAATAATATATTGGGGAAATCAGCTGATGATGCTGCTCCAAAAACAAAAAAGGGCAAGAGAAGACCAAAGTTACAAGTAATGAATGATGATATTCGAATAGCATTATCTGAATAGAAAGCTGCTTTTTTTCAAGTGGGAGGAAATGGGAAGACCAAGCAACCCTAATAATCACTACTTAAATTAATGCACGACAGGAACTAATACAAGCGAGAACAGCAGACAGAAATACCTTCTATAAATTCATCAGGAAAAAAAGAGGACAATTCATTAGGCCAATCGACCATCTCACAGTAGAGGGAGAAACCTACAACAATGAACTGATAATGGAAGGATGGAGAACACATTTTCATAAACTAGCCATGAAAACTCACAACGAAAACTATGATTTGGAATTCTTAGATAATGTGAAAGAGGTTGTCAAAGTTATTTTGGAACTATGCAAATCCTATTTCTTCCATCAGCCAATAAGTGAACATGAAATGAAAGCTGCACTTATGAGCCTTAACAGATACAAAGCAGCAGATTTCTACGGAATCAAGGCGGAAAATATAATATATGGTGGAAAAATGTTACATCTATTCCTGCAAAAACTGCTTGATAAAATATTTGAAACTGGTGATATCTCAGATAATCTCAGAATTGGAACATTATTTCCAGTGTATAAAAGCAATTCTATAGAAGGATAACTGTTACACCCATGTACATTGTACTCTAAAATTATTGAGAAAATCATAGTCAAGGGAAAATCCAAAGATACTGGAAGTTCAAAATTCACTACAGAAAGGGTTTACAGAAGATATTAGTCCGCTTTTATGTGAACTATTAATTGATGAATTCGAGAGGGAAAATAAAGACCTGTATGTAACATTGTCTTTTTGGACAGTAAATCCGCCTTTGATGTAGTAGTACATGCAAACCTGATAAGAAGATTGTATCAGACCGGTATGTCAAATCAATCCATCTTGCTATTGAACAGTTTATATAGCAATGCCTCTACTTGTGTAAAATGGAATGGAAATATCTCAGAACTTTTTACAATCGAACAAGGAGTTAGACAGGTAGGTACAATAAGTACTGATTTGTACAAAGTATATATGAATCCACTTCTGGATATACTTAGTAAAACTGGATTAGCTGTTCATATTGGAGACATAAACTGTTGTGCGCCTACTTGTGCAGATGATGTTGCTCTCGTATAAAATAATCCACTTGAACTCCAGATGTTGATTGACATTGTTGTGAATTACAGCAAGAGAGAAGGATATACTTTACAACCAACTAAAAGTGTAATTTTACCAGTGAAATCACAAAAATTAGTAGATATGGGTTCCGAATTTTGGACTATTAACAACAATAATATGCCAGTAATGACTACTACAACACACATTGGTATTCACAAGAGTAATCAAGATTCTGCAAAACTATCTGTTAATGAAAACATCAAATTAAAAAGGCTAGATGAACAAAGTACAGCTTAATGGGGTCTGGATTTCATGGAAGAAACGGGCTTGATCCAGAACCAATCATCTCTCTGATCAAAACATATGTATTATCTGTCTTAACTTGTGGCCTTGAGATTGTCTTGCCATCAGGAAAAAATATGGAATGCCTACAAATGTACTTCAAAAAGTTGCTAAAACAGCTGTTGAGTCTACCAAATAATGTAGCGGACATCTCAATATATATTTTAAGTGGACTACTTCTGATTGAGGCAGAAATACATCTAAAAGCGCTATCTTTATTCGGCAATATTACACGAGCCAAAAGATCCTCTGTAGAATGGAAATTGGCAGATTGAAAAATAGAAATAGCCATAACTGGTTTGTGGACATCAAGAAATTTTTTCTCAAAAACGATATCCAACAATGGCATAAATTCTTAACAAATCCATTGACAAAATCGAAATGGAAGACCTCGATAAAGGAAAAAGTCCGTGACTACTGGACTTACAGGATAAACAACATCACCAGATATTATTCATCAAAGAAATATATAGAGGGCAGCTACACAATTGGAAAGATTCATCCATTATTAAGCACAAATACTAGCTGTACTCGCGACATCAATAGAATTCCCGTCCGTGTGAAAATAGCTACAGGGACTTAAATCTTGCAGTCTAACAGAGCAAAATTTAATAGTGGGTACGTTTCACCTATGGGCAAATTGTGTAGCGAAAACAATGAAGAACTTTTACATTTTTTGTTGTACTGTCCGATCTTGGAAATTGAGAGAAAGCAACTACTATCTCAAATAACAGAACAATGTCTAGTGCTATGTAACAACTTTAACATCAAAACTGTACCTGATTTGCTATGTGTTATTGCTAACCCGTACCACCTGCTCGAGCACGGTAGCTTTTCCTAGTGTAGATAACTTTGTTGCTTCATAAACATTCATATTGAACCTGCTTGTAGAGCATTAATATATAGGCTACATACGAAGAGATACTATGAATTAGAAAAGAAACAGACGTTGTTACGAAAGACGTGATGGGTTTGATGTGTCTTGTGCCTGAACTGAGGAGCTCTTGCTCACACTTATTTTTAGTTTTACTGACTGTATATACTGACTTTTACTATATATCGTGGTGGAGGATACTGTGATACCGATATATATATATTATATGTGATATTTTATGGTGGAGGTGATTCAGTGATGTAACTTTGCGAGTGATTTTACCTTTTACTCCTAAAGTAGGTGTGCCTATATATTGGCAGAATATAGATGGTTACATATTACAGATTATAGATTCACAGTTAATATTCACTGACATACAAAATGTACTAGGAACTTTGTAACGCTCAAACTCATTCATTGCTGACTTTCAAGAGCTGACACACACACCAATTGGAAATCTGATAGATTAGCGGCCTAAATTGGGTACCTTGTAGACACCTACTATATTATAGTGGCGTAAATTACAGCAATTTTAAAGGTTGTATATTGACAAAACATATGAAATAATATTGTTACATAATCAGTAGGACAAAATATGATATACCGGGTAATTTATCAATTGCAAGATATACAAATAATTTAGGGATACAATACATAATTAAGTGCATTGAACTTGTCATCATTCCGGTGGAAGTTCCTCCAACAAAATTCAGAAAGGCATGTCTGAAACAGTGCCCTGGACGTTCCATACTCATTCACTTTTGAACTAACATGTCGTGAAGGAGACAGGATACAATATTGGTCAAAATAAAATGGTGTTAGGGAACGACCATTTAACTTGAAAGGTGGGGGGGTTATGGTTTTTTCCTAAAAAAATATTCTGATTTTGGTGGAGGAAATAAAAATATTCTGATTCAGAGTTTTTGTCATATAACCTAATGTTAAATTCTGGAAAAAAATTTCGCACTTCCTGCGACAAAAAATATAAATATTCTAATTCTCGTGTTGTCCGAAAAAAAAACCCCATAAGACACCCCCCCCCCCGCCTCCCTGCAAGTTAAATGGTCGGTCCCTTATATACTTTTAGTATTACATGCGTAGGCGGAATCACCTCACCAGTAGTCAGACAATTAGTCTGAGGTGAGAGTAATATCTAATGCAAACTGTGTGAATAGTGTTAGGCTATATATATATATTGTGAGAACATAGGTACAGGCAAAACATTTGATTTTGTGGAGTGCAGGAATATTTCTTGCTTAATACCTACATTTGATATTGTAATGGTCTGAAAATCGTATAGAGTTTGTATATTTATGGTCTCAATATATTAGTCCCAGGACCAAATATCAACTGTCTAAGTCAATATACTGTACCTTCACTCTTGATTTAAGCCCATTTAAGGGGGTACCATGCACTACAGGGAGATAACTCTTTAAAATCACTGAAACGTTTTGATCATTTTATGTTTGTATGCAGATTTCAAGCATCTCGGTGATCAAAACCACAGAGAGAAAAGCTGCTATGTGGCTAGTAAATTTATAGCTCTGAGTCTGTTGGTTGGAATTTGTTAAAATTTTGATATTTATTACAGTGGATATATTCAAACACACTGCCAAAAAAATAAGAAAATTAAACAAGCAGATCATATTTTACTTGAAGTGTATGGTACCACCTTAAAACCAGTTATCTGTGACACAAAACACTACACAGAAAACCAAAGATTGAGACAACACGAACCTCACATTAAACCTGGTAACATAGGTACTCTGACAGGGTAAGCAGTTCCTTCTCCACTAGTGGCACCATGGTTGTATCTCTGGTAATGCAATATAAATCCATCTGGAACTACTTTTTTAATATCCATAGTGCTGTTTTTTTTTATATGTATTAGTAATAAACATATACACATTCTATGAACTGTTATCTCATTAGCAAAACACATGTTCATTGGTTATAAAGACACACAAATGTAGTCTGGTCACATAAACCAAAAAAGTTCCAATCCCATTTATGGGGAGGTGTACAAGATATCCATACAGCATTATATGATAAAGTTTGTCAGTGACTTGTGGTACCGCTATGTCAGTGGTTTTCTCAGGGTACCCAAGTTTCCTCCACCAGTAAAACTGAACACCACGATATAACTGAAATATTGTAGAAAGTGGAGTTAAACACTATAAACCTAACCCTATCACATAAACCAACAACTGAAACATGTACCGTGTCAGTTTCTCATGTTCATTTACATCCATATCCATTTTGACTAACAGAATTTCATATTCTAATGCAATTATTTATGTAACAAGCAATTTCATTGGTCAATTGCATTTACAGATCAGAGTAAATTTTAAATTTTACCATGTTTGAAATTGCGTCAGAATATTGATTTTGAAGTGACACACATTAAATTTGTTATTAAAATTGTTATTTAAGCTCAATAAAATTTTCTAGTTGATATTTTTGGTTATGATTACATAATAGATCACTGAATATTTTATAAAGCGTTTCATTTCTGATTGAAAAGGTTTGTAAAGTACCAAAATATTTTGACGGATATGCTAGGCAAAATGAAATTGATGAATAACAGCCGATAATTTTAAACAAATGTTATTGTGGGAAGAATTTTATTAGAATGGGAATAACGGTTAAACCAAATTGTATTTGAAGTGTTGCTGCCGTTAATTGTCAGTGTTACTATGGTAAATATCTGTTTACCTGGCTCTGCTATACGTCGTCAGGTAAACTCAATTTGCGACAGTAAAAACGACAATTTCTGGCAGCAATACTTCAAACACAATACGGTTATTACCTAATTTTCTTGTTCTTAGTTGTGTTGGCCATTTGAAAGAGTAACACATCATTAGTTCATTGAAGACCAGCTTCTCTCTATTTGCTATACAATAATGTCAATAGAGTTAGTAATAATTTGTTATTATAATTATTATAATATCTTACACTTCTATATATAAATAATGAACATAAATATAGAATTTATTCTATAAATATAACAAAAGTTTTAATGATTTATAATGTAAAATACAAAAGTTATATTATCCTGAACAACAGAAATATATAATTATTGACTGATTGATTGATTGATTGGTGTTTAATGCCATATTGCAATTAAATCGTATTCAAGTACAATTTTGTTACAGTAAGCCCATCAATTCCACATTTAAGTTTAACGCACTTCCCAAAATACTGTTCTTGGTCAAATATGAATACATTTTGCAACTTATTGAAGACTGAATCAAGGAAAGATATATAAAACTTACTGTGTTTTGGAATGCAAGATCTCACATGTTACACTTACACTATGACGTCGACAATACACTTGAGGTTACACCTGCTAAATTTGTAAAGTCAATGTTTCGAAATGGCTGAGAAATCTGGATTTGAAGCACTGAAGGCAGGATCGGCATTACTAAAAAAAAGGACGTTTGCGGAAAAGGTGGAGCAGCAGGCGGTGATAACGTTTTGCGTGGACATCGGAAAAACGCCAACAGAAATGCACAAGTTCTTAAAACAGTCAGAGAAACATAGTAAAGTAAGCCGCAAGTGGCACAAAAGGTTTGCAGACAAAAGAGACAGTTTAGCAGATGATGAGCGGGAAGACGGACCATCTTTTAGAGAATCCGATGCTGTAAAAAATGGAGTTCGGGACATTATTAATGGTGATCAGCGGCTAACAGTCCGTGAAGTTGCAGATAAATGTGGAATTTCTAAGACTACAGCGCACCAAATTTTAGCAAATGATTTAAATATGAACTGAGTATGTGCTAGATGGGTACCGCAAATTCTTACAGCTGAACATTTAACAAAAAGAGTGGCATTGTCAAAACAATTTACCAAAAAAGTTAATCGTGGCATATACCGAATAATTACAACCGACGAAAGCTGGTTCCACTACTATGATGCGGAAACTAAACAACAGTCAAATCAGTGGAAAAACTGTAACTCTCCTCCGTCAAAGACGGCAAAAATAACTAAATCACTGGGAAAGAATATGTTTATTCTCTTTATGGACAGGAAAGGAATGCTACTGACACATGCTGTTCCCCATGGCCAGACTGTCAATTCTGAATACTACTCCAAGGTAATAAACATAATAATTACTTTTGAAATTAATGAATTAATTATTTTCCCTGTAAATTTAAACTAATATAATAAACATTTCAAAAATGTGTTCATCTGAAAGAGTTAATTTTATATTATCAATTCGATTTTATTTTATAGATGCAATACGGTAAAAAGTCTGTTTATCTTGTTAGGTACTGAGGCGAGATTTGGTACAAGCTCTGAGAAAGAAATGTCCTTATTTAGCTGCCAATCTAGACCAAGTGACACTACACCAAGATAATGCACTGGCACATACTTTCCAAACAACTCAACTAGAATTAGATTTACTTGGATTCAAGTGTCTGAAGCATCCTCCATACAGCCCTGACTTAGCGCCAATGGATTTTGCAGTATTTCCGTACATTAAATCATTTCTCCGTGGACATAGGTTCGATGATTTACCCAAACTAAGACAGGAAGTGATGAATATAATTCTTAATATGAAAACGGAACAATTTGTGAAAATATTTGATGACTGGTTAAAGAGATGTAAGAAATATGTCGAGTTGAATGGGGACTACGTCGAGAAAAGTAAATTTTGACTACTGTTGACGTCGTTGAACGTCAGGAATTTTTGTCGCGTTACACCTGGTGTGAGTTTCTATTGATTTTTCAATTGACTGAAATCCGATTATTTAAGCATGTACTGTGATAAAAAAATTTACAATTAATCAGTAAATCATGTAATTAATCATATCCTAGTTTCAATTATTTCGGACATGTCGGTCAGATTTTATTGAGTCCACGACTTTACGGACAACCCTCGTATATAGAAGGATGATATGACAAAGATGGGCCAATATTTCTCAGATCAGTCAATCAAAATCAATACAAACAATTAACAGATGGATTTGTGTGGCATTAGAGAGCTAAATAAATTGTAATTGGTTGGTTTATGGTGATTAACACTACTTTCAACAATATTTCAGTTATATCGTGGTGGTCAAGTTATTAGTGGAGAAAACCGGAGTACCCAGCGAAAATCACCGACCTGTCACAAGTCACTGACAATCTTTATCACATAATGTTGTATCAAGTACACCCCACTAATGAATAGGGTTGGTACTCACAACATAAATGGTGATAGGCACTGATTGCACAAGCAGTTGTAAATTCAACTTCCATATGATCACAACAACGACAGCCCCTTAATATATTGTCCCTCGTCAACAAATATAATACACAGTGTAAACAGAATAAATAATAGTGGTAAACAACACATTAAGAACATGATGATTTCAACAAAATGTTAAAGATGTTAAAAAAAAAAATTATTTCAACATATTATTACAAAATAAGAGATTACATTTTGTACTACCATAGAAAACATGATTTTTATAGATATCTTTATCAAATCTATTAATAACATGAAATGAATTATTGGTATGCCAGTACCAGTCATAAAATATTACATATATAAATAATAATGTTAAATTGCAAAAATAGTGCTAATAAGACAAAAATATAAACAGTATTGAAGTACAATTAATCCTTATTAAAAATTTAAAAAAATGTTTTCATCTCAAATTGCTTTAGCCCTCTTTTATTCTTAAAATCTCACTTAAACCTGTTGTAGAAATATTGCTGACACATTACTGAAAGTGATAAATAGCACAAACAATCTACAATAGTACTGTTCTTAACCCTTTTATTACAGTACATGTATATCAAAATTCTGTCTTACAATGAGTTACCAAACACTTGCTGTGCCATTTTCTGAATATGTAGCAATAATGAAATTTGTCTTAAACAAAAAACATTTGTGAAATTCTATGACAAAAAAAAACCAACAATGTCTGTGTTTCTGCTATCCCTAATCACCCTAAACCATAAACTGTATTTTTTAAAGAATGTTAGCTGAAACATAAGTTTATTTTTCAATTTTCCTTGGTGTAATATTTGTGGTGTAATTAAACCAAAAAAAGTCATGTTTGAGAGAGGAAAATGCAAAAAATATCGGTTTTACTGTGTTGGAAATTTTAACATCTCTAAACTGGTCTTTTTTCAACAAATACCCCCTCTCAAACAGGATAATCATGCCTCTTTAATATCTGATACATGTATTTGGTATTGCAGTACTCCAATTTATTCCCATTTAGTTTTAGAATGGTTTCAAAATACATTTTTTTCAAATTCTAGAAATTCATTGTACATTCAAACAATTAAGGGCTACATAATTGATTTTATCTCAGAACTGGGGACAATATATATATGAATGTATATTCTAATATGAATATGAGGCTGCTAAGATCTTAAATTAAAATTAATATCTTTCTTTTTCTACAGGTGTTAGGTAGAAAGTCATGTCGATTTTCCTATGAAAAATTATACATCCCTTTCATCATACTATATTGTTCAGTTTAAACAATTTTCACTTCTCACGAATTCAGTCTTTGTGCTAATCCATTTGCCCAAAGCCTGGGACAAGTAAAACTGGATTCGGACAAGTGAAAATTATGAAATAATTTGTTTGAATAAATATAATTTTTTTTTTTAATTTGGCTTTCGGGCAAGTAGGTGAAAAAAATTAAAACAAAGACTGAATTGGTTTACATTATATGATGGAGATTGATCCTTCCCTATCACAGAAATGCTTTTACAAAAAATAGAATGTTTCACCATAAAAATGCTGCTTTTATTTTTTTCTTGTAATCATCTACTTCATCAAGTAGACTTTTCGATTCAAGCTTGGCATGCTGCATTTTAGCTCGGTTTTCTACAATAATATCTGAAATTTTGTGGATATTTTCTTTGGATCTTGGCAGACCATTGTCCATTTCTACGTCAACCCAAGAGTTTTCATAAAGGGAAGATAACTCTGCATCTAAGTCCTTCATCTTAGTTATGATGGCAGGACATTCCTTCAGAATTGCTTTACAAACAACGGCAAACTACAACATAGAAAATAAAAATCTGTAGGCATTGAATATAATATACAAATATAGTATATTGCCATTATTGATTAAAAGTAGAGGAAAAAAACTTTCCTCCATCTTGTTGCTTTACTTTGTGATATTTTATACTGTCCAATGGGAATATCATGGTCACAAACGTATGATAGTTAGATTTTTACATCTTCCTATATAAGCAGTGCCTAATTTTAACCATACATTTCGTGAGTTATTGAGAAAATAGTATTCTCTATGATGATCTATTATATTTATAAATATAAAAAAAAGGGGTTAGGGTGTTTAACTCGACTTTTAACAATAATTCAATTATATCGTGGCAGTAAATTTTTTATTGATGGAATAAACCAGAGTACCCGGAGAAAAACACTGACCTCAGTCGAAGTACTTGACAAGCTTAAATTTGTATCAAGTACATCTGCCATGTGTGAGATTCAAACCCACAACTTTAGTGGTGATAGGCACTGAGTGCATAGGTAGTTGTACATCCAACTATCATATACAATCACAACCACAACATTATTTAGAAAATAGTATGCTGTATGAAGATCTATTATATTTATTAAAAAAAGGAACTCCTTTTCTGATCAAGAAGTAACACATTTTACATGGAAAGTTGGACATTTTCCCTTTGATGCGTGCTGCTGATAAAGTCTGGATCACTAAACTGACCTTGATTCACAAAAATATTAGGTCAGTTCGCAACTGGCATGCACAAAAACTGACTCTGATATTGAAAACTTGTTCAGTGTGACATCAAACACATTTTGACGTCACCGATAAAAAACAATAACAACAGTGACATACATTAATATTATCACTAGTATCTCAGCCCGTCTTGTTGGACTTGCTGCGTTACTAGTGGTAATGTCTGTCTCAACCTTCATCACTGCCATTATTCTATAGTTACCTCATTATGATACATCTTAAGCAGGATTCTAATATTTTTTTCAGGTTTAAAGTCAGGATCTTTTGATGACACATCTAACTTGTAAAAGTCGTCGTCTTTTTTTACCTAAAATAGATGGCCTGATAAGTTGTAATGTTTTTCATGGTATACATGTTGGTGGAGAAATACAGGGTTCTGGATGTTCCTGTAAACCACAGAGCCTTGGTCATGAAGTATCAAGTAAACCTTCCCACTTGGGGAGTAATTTGGGTACACCTAATCAGTCTGTGCCAAAAACATTTTGACAAACTAGCCCAAACAGTATCTTAGAAAAACAAAATTCTATTTGATTAAGCAAGTTTTTTTTCTCAATTTTTACAAATTTTTACTAGATTGGGGCTTAGGGTTAGTGGTTTTTGGCACAGACTGCCTATTATAGAGTAAGGGACCATTGTATATCTTATTAATGAAAGGGGAGTTGTATTAATGTGATGAAAAAAATTAGTGGCCTTAACCACAAATCTACCATATCCCTCCCTAAAATAAAGCAATGTGTCAAATTTCTATGTAATCTAAAAATAGACATAGTTCAAAGCTTTAAATGTATAGGACAACACATATGATAGCTAGGATTTTGAAGGGTAAAAAAAAAAAATAACAAGAAATCCATTTGCATATATTGTTACATATATTGTTACATGAATTGTTCTTGTACCTAGTTTCAATGCCTGATTTAAGGTAGTGTGAGGTCTGTATCATAAATTATAAAGGGGGCCTAAATAAATTAAAAATACACATAAATATTAAATCATAAAATCATAAAATGTTAACTTGTATAGTCGATAGTGATTGTTGATTAATGCCAACTCAGCACTTTTTCAGCTATACCATGACGAAAACAAGTTAATTTTTAATGAGACGATAATGAGGTTCGCTTTGTACTAGATCAACATTCAGCAGATAGAGATGTCGCCCCATTCGGACACATTATCCTGATTCCGAGCCAACCAGTCTTTTCTCTTTCTCCTTAATGCTGCATGCTTAGTGGAGAAGAAACAAATACCAAATTTTTAGTCTTCGGTTTTACCTGATTGGGGTTCAAACCCAAGATCTACTGTACTCAAGACGAGAACTCTAACCATTACAACATCGATTTGGTTAATAACATGTACAGTAAGATCAATTATTTCTTCCATTTGCTATACAGACAAGTAAAATGCTAGACCGAATAATCTGTCTCTTGTGTGTCTATATTTATCATTATATATTTCCTTTTTATTATTTGGACATTTTTTTTTTTTGACACACGGAGACAGAAAGCAGTACTATATAAAAGTAGTAGAAAGCATACAATTTGCATGCGCTGGAAATTCTGGGATTTCTCGAGTTTTGTGAAATGCAAACACCTACCAGTCTTAATTCATGACGGATTATTCTTCAACTCGAGCACTGCACTGGACTTAAAATATACCCTTAGACTCCCTTATATCCATTTTTATTTCTCTTTGGTTCATTTCGTTCACAATATAAAATTAATGGCATACATAAATATTTCAACCAATCGGATTGACTCTTATATTTTAGTGGTATGCCAGACAACTCCGCTTGCAGACAACTCGGACCGTAGTAAAGGACTAGTCGGACCGTAGTCCAACACTACTCGGACCATATGTTAAGACAACTCGGACTGTATTATTATCCTCAATACGGTCCGAGTTGTCTTAACATACGGTCCAAGTGGTCTTGGATTACCGTCCGACTAGTCCTTTACTACGGTCCGAGTTGTCAAAAAAAAAAAATATATCCAAATAATAAAAAGGAAATATATAATTAAGAAATAATTCATGGGGGCTTGAATATATACTGATTTTACCACGGGTTGGCACTTTATGCCAAATATTTTACCACGAGCGATATCAGGGGGTAAAATATCGGCATAAAGGGCCAACCCGTGGTAAAATCAATATATATTCAAGCCCCCATGAATTATTTCTATTCTAATAGGACAAATACGGTATTTGATCTGCCAAAACAAATTATGACGTTGCCGATCGACTGATATACCAATATACGCATATTTTACCACGGGTTTGGACCCAAAGCGTTTGAAGAACGTCATATTAGAATGACAAATATAAACACACAAGAGACAGATTATTCGGTCTAGTAATATGCAAATTGTAAGATGCTAATTTCATCAGACAGGTTGTCAGAATTTAGTGTGAGTCCTCAAAAATGCAGGGCAAATATCATATCGTCGTTGCGCTTCCAAAATGTCGTAAGCCAGTTTTGGTAAGTTTTCAGTAAAAACAAAAAACAGTTTTATTCTATAACAAACCAAAAATGTAATTCCAAAACCTCGTATGTTGCATGATGTTTTTCAGGGGGATGGTGGACTTTCAAAATAGAGGTAAGACTCATTTGTAAATGTTTCCTTAAAATAAATCAAACAAATGAGTCTTACCTTTATTTTGAAGGTCCACCATTCTTTTCAGGAGGCATCATGCAACATAAGAGGTTTTGGAAATAAATTTTTAAGCCAATTTTGATAATACAAGTTTTGTCACATGGTCAAATTCACAACTTCTGATTGGCATAGACACACACATTTTTTAGGGTAGATGCATGCCAACTAGTTAATTCTAAAATGGAAATAAAACGATTTCGCCAAATTTTGACTTACGACATTTTGGAAGAGCAACAACGATATGCTTATTTTGCTACTAGTTCAATCCTGCATTGCCTAGTCTTACAAGGTACAAACACTGATAAGATATAAAAAAAAAAAAGATTTATCCCACAATTAGAAACAACAAAGACACCATTCAAACCAATTATTAATTAATACAAGAGGCTCTCAAGAGCCTGTATCGTTCACCTGGTTATAAAAAGAACCAATTGGTCCTATGTAAAAACTATGTCCTGCAGTACTGATAGTCATCTTGGAATTCCGATCAACATAAAAAACACAAAGTTTGTAAAGGACCTTCCAATGATTGATGCATAGTTTAAGTTCAATCAGTGCAATAGCTTCAGAGAAGAAAATATTTCTGTATATTCCCATATGGTCCTGTGTTAATACTATGACCTGTGGTGGCAGCCATCTTGGATTTCCGATCGGCATAAAAAAAACCTTTTTAGAGGACCTTCAAATGATTATTCCTGGGCATTTTGGTTTCAATTGTCCAAGTGGTTTAAGAGAAGAAGCGTTTTGAAACATTTTTCCCATAGGGTCCAATGTTAAACTAAGTCCTGCCGTAGCCACCATTTTAAATTTCATATCGGAACAAAAAATCTAAAGTTTGTAGAGTACCATCCAATGAACATTCATGTACAGTTTGGCTTTAATCATATTTGTAGTTTCTGAGAAGAAGGCATTTGAACATGTTCCCATAGGGTCCAATGTTAATCTATTTCCTGCAGTGGTAGCCATCTTGGATTTCCGATCAGCATAAAAAACCTAATTTTGTAGAGGACCTTCCAATGATCATTCTTGGGCAGTTTGGTTTAAATTGTCCAAGTGGTTTCAGAGAGGAAACGTTTTGAGACACTTTTCCCATAGGGTCCAATGTTAAACTAAGTCCTGCTGTAGCCACCATCTTCCATTTTATATCAGAACAAAAAACCTAAATTTTGTAGAGGACCATCCAATGAACATTCTTGTCTAGTTTGGATTCAGTCTGATTTGTATGTTCTGAGAAGAAGGCATTTGAACATTTTCCCATAGGGTCCAACGTTAATCTATGTCCTGCGGTGGCAGTCATCTTGGATTTCCGATAGGCATAAAAAACAGAAACTTTGTAGAGGACCTTCCAATGATCATTCCTCAGCAGTTTGGTTTAAGGAAGCGTTTTGAGACACTTTTCCCATAGGGTCCAATGTTAAACTAAGTCCTGCTGTAGCTGCCATCTTTCATTTTATATCGGAACAAAAAACCTAAACTTTGTAGAGGACGATCCAATGAACATTCCTGTCTAGTTTGGATTCAGTCTGATTTGTAGGTTCTGAGAAGAAGGCATTTGAACATTTTCCCATAGGGTCCAATGTTAATCTATGTCCTGTGGTGGCAGCCATCTTGGATTTCCGATCGGCATAAAAAACAGAAACTTTGTAGAGGACCTTCCAATGATCATTCCTGGGCAGTTTGATTTCAATAGTCCAAGTGGTTTCAGAGAAGAAGCGTTTTGAAACATTTTTCCCATAGGGTCCAATGTTAAACTAAATCCTGTCATAGCCACCATTTTTAATTTCATATTGGAACAAAAAACATAAACTTTGTAGAGCACTATCCAATGAACATTCATGTACAGTTTGGCTTTAATCATGTTTCTAGTTTCTGAGAAGAAGGCATTTGAACATTTTCCCATAGGGTCCAATGTTAATCTATTATGTCCTGAGGTGGTGGCCATCTTGGATTTCCAATCGGCATAAAAAACAGAAACTTGGTAAAGGATATTCCAAAGATCATTCATTTACAGTTTGGGTTCAGTCATTTCATTAGTTTCAGAGAAGAAGATCTTTGAAATTTCAGCCAATCAGAGCATATTATTGGCCCTGGCAGCCATGTAGAATATCCGACTGGAACGAAAAACAGAAACTTTGTAGAGGACCATCCAAGAAACATTCCTGCTAAGTTTGGTTCCAATTGGCCCAGTGGTTTCGGAGAAGAAGCTTGAACTTGGAAAAGTTTACAGACAACGGACGCCAAGTGATGGCAATAGTTCACCTGGACCAAAGGTCCAGGTGAACTAACAACAAACAATTAATAATACAGTCAAACCTG
Organism: Gigantidas platifrons; assembly: GCA_002080005.1. Classification (NCBI taxonomy): domain Eukaryota; kingdom Metazoa; phylum Mollusca; class Bivalvia; order Mytilida; family Modiolidae; genus Gigantidas; species Gigantidas platifrons. Next base: position 397,504 of record MJUT01050302.1, on the reverse strand, counting down.
TATTAAGAGGTCACCTTTCAGACAAAGAAAAATTGGCCTTATTAGACAGGTGATCTCTTAAAAGAGGTTCAATTCATATGAAATGTTCTATGACAGGACTAGAACAATGTGACCTTTTAATACAGGTGACTGCTTAATAGAGGTGACCACATGGGCAGGTTTGACTGTTTTTACTAAAAATATAACTGGAAAATATCCATCCCATATATTATTATCAAATATTATATATTGGGTTGAAAGGTCGCTGTATAGATACTGAATACAAAAGGACCACTGTGAAATCAAAGTTTGTATTTCTTTGTTAACTATTGTAACCTGTCTCTTCAAACAGTGAAATAGTCAAACCTGTCTGATGTGACCTTCTAAGGGAACAGTGAAATATGGTCACATAAGACAGGTGGATGCTTAATAAAGGTTTAATTGATAGGAAATGTGCTGTGAAGGGAAATAAAAATTCAGGTCACAAAGTCCAAGTTACTGCTTAATAGAGGTGGTCATTAAAGCAGGTTTGACTAGGTCTAACTGCTGTAAGTAAAAAAAAAATAATGTTACCATACCTTCAACTTTGCCTTTTCTCCAATATTTCTCCTCAAAGCTATCATACAGTCTTCTAGACTGTCGCCTTCCTCGTCTCCTAATACTCTAGCGTTAACACAAGATTCTCGTAACTTCTCCAAACTCTTGTTGCGGTAATCCTTTAACATTTTTACTTTCTTGACAGAAATCTCAGACACTTTAAAGACACAATCAAACTGGAAAAAGATACATGTAAAATGATACAGATTAAACAAGAAAACATTAACAGATATTTTTGGTTTGTTTGTTTGATGGTGTTTAACGGCACTTTCAACAATATTTCAGTTATATCATGGCCGTCAGTTTTATTGGTGGTGGAAACCGGACGACCCGGAGAAAACCGCCGACCTGTCACAAGTCACTGACAAACTTTATCACATAATGTTGTACACCGCACCCTGATCGAGATTAGAACACACAATATCAGTGGTGATAGGCAGTGATGGCATAGGTAGTTGTAAATCCAACTACATGTACCATACGATCACGGACACGACGGCCCCTTTGTATCAAATGACTTTAAATAATTTTAATATTCACCAACACACAAATTGTTGTCATGCAATTGGTCAATGTCTAATGGTTTACAATATTTGTTTGTAGGAAGACCATCTTGTATTTACTTAGGTATAGCTGGTGTTCAACACAATTTCCATATCACATGATCTTCGCTTTGTTTAACAGTAACACTAGTGGGGCAGGAACTGCTTACCCTTCCGGGGCACCTGAGTTCATCCCTGGTTTTTAGTGGGTTACATGATACTCATCTTTAGTTTTCTGTGTAGTGTTATGTAGATCATTGTTTGCCCTTTTTCTTTTATCCATTGTATTGTCTGTCCTTCACTTTATGACTTATGATTACCCCTTTTGGCATCTTTAAACTTTTCTATCTTATAACAATAAAATTGCTAATAAAGTATTAACAATTATTGTATAGTCTGCACTCCAGTAACAGAGAAGATTTTATCTTATTACTTTAAATAATCTTTATATTCACTAACACACAAAATGTTGATATGCCATTGGCTAATGTCTTAATATCTTAAACTAAAGTCCCAAAATGCAATATTTTCATAAATTGATCAAAAGGCTTATTTAGTACGTACAACTTCAATTTCAGTCATGTCGAGTCCTTCATACTCTAGAATTTTACTCTTTTTGTCCGACTTTTTGGTATCCCTTGGTTTCCATTTGTTCAGTCCATATTTGGTCTGTAGTACATGTCTGAGTAAGAACTGGACGCCTTCTGCCACTGATCCATCTGGATCTCTAGCTGATGCAGTTATGCTAAAAATAGAATTTAATTTCATTGTTAGCAGAAATAATGAGGAGCCTTAATTTACTTCCTGATTTACAATCATAAACAAAATTTGCCGGCCCAGAAGTATTTTTCCAGTTTTGTGTGTGAAAATTCCAATGGACCTTTCTATTAATCAAATCATACATTAAAATAGTCTTTATATAACATATACCTTCTTCAAAAGTATTTAAATAACATATACAGTCTATACAATTTTTTTCACCCAGCATTGGTTCTATTTGAATAGTCAATTTGCATTGACTTGATAATATTTAAATATATGGTCATTAACCTAAATATAGCTGTTTCTGTTACCTGATTCGTGAAGAGCAACATGCTGATTTAAAAAAATTAAAGAAATAACAGAAAAATATTGAGAAATGGATGAACCAGAGAAGTGAGTCAATACATCTCTCATAGCTCACAGAAACTCTGACGGAAATGATTTAGCAATTTTCTGACACCTAATAACAACTTGAAAAGTGAGTTTTTAAAAACACACTCTTCTCACTGTTACCAAAGTATATTAATTAGAAACACTAACTTTCATTGGCCAAATGTTTTATCTTAGCCAATCAGAAATCAGCTTTCACATCATCATGGCAAAATCTAATTTTGGAGTAGGTTATGAACTAGTGAAACTATTCATTTTGCTGAAAACATTGCTTCTTTACCGATTTTTGACCTCACCCCCTAATTTTTTTTCCAAACAAATTCACATGTTATACAAATCCAAATAAAGTAAATCTGCCGGAAAAACAAACACCAGAAAAAAATCATCACTGTAAGAAACACTAACAGTATAATTGCAGACAAGATAGCAGACACCCATTAAACGATTAGAATGATTCTTGTTTCTACTTTTTTCACAAAATTTGGCAGTAGTTTTTGAATTTTTGGAATTGCAGGATAAACACAATGTATGTACATTGTTGGAAAAATAACATTTATTGGCACTCATTGTGAATCAGGTCAGTGAAACTGGCCAATGGCTCACTTTTCTACCTTTTTCTAAAACTCATACAAGCATATTTTATATTTTCCGACAATATTCAGTCAAACATGCCTGAGGGTAAGATGGTTATGAATGAATAGAAAAATGATTGGTGAAGCGATATATATTAGGGTCAAACACCCCTATATGAGAAATCATTGTCTGTAAAGGGAAGTCTCATTTTCTCAATGAATGGATAGTATATATAATTTTAACCTGTATATATAGGGCAACTGCTCATAAAGGGTACATTTTCGTGTTCCCTCGAGTTCCCTTTATATACAGGTTTGACTGAACATGGCTTTTGTCCGGGGGCTTTTGTCCAGGGGGCTTTTGTCCTAGACCCATATAAAGCATACCTTCCATAAAAGTTTCCTACTTCCTTTGTTTTTTCAAGTAGTTTAACACAATCTGGTTTATCATCTTCTGTAATCTTCCAAATTGTTTTGGTACCAGTCTCATCTTTTTCTGTAAAAAGTTAAAAATAAATATATTTCTAGTAAGCAAGATGAAAAAAAATATTTAATCGAAGCTGGTTTAACACAAATAATTCTTGAGTATAAATTAAATGAGTCCATTTATTGTTTGGTTTATGGTGGATTATGATATTTAATGTCACTTTCAACTTTATTTCAGTTTTATTGGTGGAGGAAACTGGAGTACCACCGACCTCATCACATAATGTTGTAGTGAGTACGTCTCGCCATGAACGGGGTTCAAACTCACCACTTTAGTGGTAATAGGCACTGATTGTACAGGTAGTTGTAAATCCAACTACGTTACTATCCTGACCACGATGGCCCCTAGGTACAATGTTTATTTACAAATAAAACAAATCATAATGAGGTAAACATACTAAATAACTATACATATTATTTATGGTCTAACTACACATTACAAATATAAATCATGAATGCACAATCTAATACGAGTGAATTGCTGTCATTGGGTTACATGATTTGATTTGATTTTTGGTGTTTAATGCCACTTTCGACAATATTTCAGCTATATCAAGGCGACCAGTTTTAGTGGCGGCGGAAGCCGAAGTACCCGGAGAGAACCACCGACCATGGGCAAGCAACTGGTAAACTTCATCACTTGCGGCTGCGAGTCGAGTGCACCCTTTTTTGTAATTTACAAAGTTGGGCGCGAACCCATGCCGTATTGGTGAAAGGCTTGTATGAGTTGTTAGATTCAACGACCTAACTCATTGAGCCACTCGGGCCCCTCGTTGGGTTACAAGTGATTTATTTCTTATATTTGGAATGCAAGAGTAGTCATATTATTTATTACATAGACTGCCACGATATATATAGATTATAACATGGACATTTCCATATCAGTCCTGGTATCATCCTGAGACTCCCATATCAGCCCAAGGCGACAGCCAAGGGCTGATATGGGCCGAGGGATGATACCAGGACCTATATGGAAAAGACTATGTTATAATCTGTTTATCACATATTTAACCATGACTGAAATAAATAAATTGCAAATGAATAAATGAATTTATGTTTATTCATCAAAATAACAACAACATAAATGATGTGTATAAATCAACAAAATAATTCACTGTATCTATCACAGGTATTAAACATAACTTTTCAATAAATCAGAGTTCCAATCATTTGTGCCAAAAAAAAATATTGTCACATTTCCCTGGATATTTGAGTATGGGAATAGTGATATTCTGGAGTTGGGCAAAATGGGAGTCAAATCGATAACGGTTTGCTTAATAGAGTTGGGCTGATATGGAAGTCTCGGGGTGATACCGGGACCGATATGAATATGGTCATGTTATAATCTATATTTATTGGACAAATTTTTTTTTTTCTTTCACTAGGTGAAAACAAAAGATGTTATTTCAGTAGGCAAAAAAATTATTTTATTTCAATAGGCAAACAAATTTATGTTATTTCAATAGGCAAAAAAATGTATTTTATTTCACCAGGTGAAAAAAATGTTTTTATTTCACTAGGAAATCTCTGTATTTCACAGACATCTAACGGGTATGTAATATATCATTTTTATTCTTACCACTAGCTTTCATTAGTTTTAATTTTTCTGTGTATCCATCTTCTTCTACCTGTAATGAATAATATCATTATTAAAGAAGTATCTGATAAAGTCTACAACAGTTACTCCCCTTAGTACATTGGCTGTGAATTTTGATTTTAAGAAACAATAGACTGAAAACATAGACTGAAAACAAATTAATTAGCAATACAATTTTTCTGAGTCAAAATCAAATAAATAATACCAGGTGCCCTAAGTTAGCTACCGCTGGACTGCTTAGGTCATTGTAAAACAGGGATTTGCTCAATAAACTGTATGTACAATTTATTGAAAAAAAAAAGTTAATTCAATCACATTATACCAATATCTACCTTTACTCAAATAAAAATAAAATATCCATGATCTCCTCAAAACTGTAATGTCTATTCTCCTGTCCAATTTGTGAAATCATAACAGTTATTTCACCTTTAATGTACCTCTATTATTATTATAGTAGTAAAGAGCAATTGATTCAATACACATAATCTTGACATCGATAATATCGATCAATTAATAAAAATTGCTCTCAAATCATTATTTATGTTTCCTTCCGAATTAAATGGCACAAATACAATACCTTTCTGTATTTTTGGGGAAACACTATTAGAAAGAAAGGTTGATTTTTTTTAGCTTTAATGCTACTTTCAACAATATTTAAGTTATATCATGGCGACCAGTTTTAGTGGTGGAGGAAGCCGGAGTACCTGGAGAGAACCACCAACCATGGGCAAGCAACTGGTAAACTTTATCACTTGCGGCTGCGATTCGAGTGCACCCTTTTTTGTAATTTACAAAACTGCGTGAACCAACGCCGTATCGGTGATAGGCTGCCGCTTGTATGAGTTATTAGATCCAACGACCTAACTCATTGAGCCACCCGGGCCCCCTAGAAAGAAAGGATATGGATGCAAATGAAAATGAGAGACTATCCAACATTACATTTAGACACAAATTATTGTTGTTGTACATTTCAAAGTCACTGTAAGGTCTTCAACAACTATGAGCATAATTCATAATGAGTATGAATCAGCCACTAGCCGTATGTGTAACAGTGAATTCTTTCTACCATTGTATTCTTTCCTTTTGGATAAAACACACTAGGTTAGAAATTCCACGACTGAAATACACTAGTGTATTTCTTCTGACGAAATAAACACACTAGTGCAAGGTAGAAATACTAGGGTATAATTATGTACCCGGACATTCTACACACCGGAAAAAAAGTATGCTTACATATGTACCTTTGTTATTTTACTAGATGCATTTTTATTATCTTTAATAAGGCAATATCAAAATCAAAGATATGCATTCTTAATGAGTCTTTCCAACCTCATCATGAATCAATAGAAGCATAATTTGGGTTGCATATAAATGTACATAAAATATACAGAAAAATCCTAGTGTACCCAAATAGTGGTGGTCATTACAAATCAAACTTTATTTTGAAAATCAATTAATTATATTATCAAGGTTTAGGGACAAAATCTGATAAATTTGATTGAAAAAATTATCATACATGTACCTTGTATAAAATATAAAAATAAATTCTATAAATATAATGTAACAAAATTAGGTCAATCGCCTGGCCAATCAGAAATAATAATAGATTTAAACGACCTTCGTTAGTTAAGCTAGTAGAGATCTCCATTAAGTCAGTTGATAGAGTAGTTACCTTCAATGCAGATATGAAGATACAGGGTTCGTTCCTAGCTCAGGACTTTACAATAACATTGCTCATTTCTTGTTTATACCTCAAGAAGTTGCTGCTTGTATTTTTTTTTATGGAAAATCACATTACATTGCTTACCAAATCAAATTTGTTGCCAAGCAACAGGATTGGAAATGTCTCAGGGTCGACAGGTTTTTTTTCCATTGTGGTCATTTCAATCTTGCCTCCTTCTGAACTTTCAACAACAGGGACTGTCTCAAAAGTATTATTTACAACAATTCTTTTCCACACAGGGGCCATTTCAATACTGGTTGAATCATTTATATCAACAATAACTGAATAATACAAATTCAAATACAAAATGTATATATTATTGTAGAATTCTGGTTAAGGCGTCAAAAATAATTTGCAATGAACTGATAAGTTCAAAATTGAGAGAACAGCTTATCAATACATCAGAAATTTTATAAATGCTTTAACATATTTAGCCCTATTCCCCTGAATCTATCCTGCTTCTAATCTAGGAAAGTAATTTATCATGACTATTCTTGAATTCCAAATATTGAAAATAAATAATGAGTAACGGAACAATGTAGTAGTTCATCATCGTTGTTCAGTTGTTAGAGATTTATTTTTGATATTCAGTTGGATTATGGCGTTTTAAGCTACTTTCAACAATATTTCAGTTATATCGTGGCGGTCAGTTTTATTGGTGGAGGAAACCAGAGTACCCGTAGAATACCACAGACCTGTTGCAGGTCACTGACAAACTCTACCACTTAATATTGTATCAAGTACACCTCTTATGAACTTTAGTGGTGACAGACACTGATTGCATAGGTAGTTGTAAATCAAACTACCATACGATCACGACCACAACGGTTTGAAAGGGTAGTTATACAATTTATTACATAGATTTTACACTTTTGCTTGCTGTATTACATTGTTTAAAAGGAATATATTTTTCATTGTCACCATGAACTATACGTTTTTACTTCACTGGGAGAAATACCGGTTTTTATTTCACTCGGTAATCTCAGTATTTCACAGTCATCTATGTAATAATATAATAGAGTTTGTCATCGACTTGTTAGTGGTTTTCTCCAGTTTTTTCATTATAACATAATAGAGTTTGTCATTGACTTGTTAGTTGTTTTCTCCAGTTTTTTCATTATAATATAATAGAGTTTGTCATTGACTTCTTAGTGGTTTTCCCCAGTTTTTTCATTATAATATAATAGAGTTTGTCATTGACTTGTTAGTGGTTTTCTCCAGTTTTTTCATTATAATATAATAGAGTTTGTCATTGACTTGTTAGTGGATTTCTCCAGTTTTTTCATTATAATATAATAGAGTTTGTCATTGACTAGTTAGTGGTTTTCTCCAGTTTTTCCCATCAATATAACAGTAATGGTGGTGTAATGATTAGCGTGCTCACCTCGAGTGCGGTGTTCCGTGTGATTAAGCTCCGGTCAGGTCAAACCAAAGACTACAAAATTTGTATTTGTTCAGGACCTTCTTCAGCAAGCATGTAGCATTAAGCAAAAGAAGCCCAGAATCAGGATAATGTGCCTGAGTGGAGCGACATGTCTACTCATGGACAGTTTTTTCAGTGACTTAACACTATAAAAATCCATTTAAGCGTGTTACTTTAGTACAAAGCGGATATCATTATCATCGAATGTAACTTGCTGTCGGAATGATACAGATGAATTTTTTTTTAGTTGGCATTAAACAACAATCACTCAACCACTCACTCTTCCATTAATAAGACTAACTGAAATATTATTTAAAGTAGGATTAAACACTACCCACAACCAATAATACAAATTTTGTAAGAATGCCTACAAAGAAATCATATTTTGTGGTCTAGTCTAAAATATGTATATCTATATATATATATATATATATACTTACCAATGGCAGCATCTAGATTTTTGAAGTATGTACTATACATATCTATATCTTCCTGTCCTGGGATGTCCCATATTGTTAATCCTACCACTGAATGTCCAGGCACATTTATCTTCCGTACGGCACTTTCTAAAAAATAATTTTCATTAAGGTATGTTAATTACGATTTATATATGTAACTTATAAAAATTAATCGCTCTTTGGATAAATAGTCGTATATAGATAGTTAGGAAACTTATTCTATATCAAAACAGGTGATCTGTGAAAATAAGACGGAGTACGAACACTAAATGGTTCCTGAGAAGAGGACATACTAGTACTTGGTCTCATGAAAATATGATACTTAAGTGAGTGGACCATATCAAATAAATTCAGGGTCAAATGTTAGAGATACCTGTATGCTGGTTGATATAAGGCTACAGGATGAAATTGTGGACCAATTATGATAGAACTATAATGTTTGGTTTCTGAGAATTAAACTCACAAAAACTTGATACTGTCATTACACAAGCAATAATTATGTCTAGATTTGAGGTCATCGTGGTCATGATTGTTTGGTAGTTGGATTTACAGCTACCTATCCAATCAGTACCTATCTCACTAACATTGTGAGTTCAAACCCTGTTCAGACAAGATGTACTCTATACAATAATATGTGATAAAAGTTTGTCAGTGACTTGCGGCAGATTGGTGGTTTTCTCCAGTTTCTTCCACCAATAAAACTGACCGCCATGATATATTGCTGAAAGTGGCGTTAAATAATAACCAATCTTTTCATATTAGGTAAAACAAAACCCACTGAAAATTGTACAAAGATCTGGTACCTTATCAGGTTCCATTATTGTTGATAATGAGATGAGGCATGTTTAATATAAATTTAGAACTTATTTTTGTTAATATTGCAGATTTTTTTTGGTGGTTTTCTCCAGTTCCCAATATGGAGATATTGTATTTCATAACTTAAAAAAAACAGCAAAAAATCAATCTGAAGTGTTTTTTTTTTCTTTCTAATATATGTGATGTTGCTGGATAATAGTTAGTAAAGTTTAAATTAATAACTACCAATAATTGGTTTCTTTGTAGGCTGATACATAGGACTAAACTGGTTCTTTATGTACCTAGCTACAACACTTGACTTTCCAACCTGTCTGTCACCTACAAAAATGATGAGTTATATATACAACAATATGTACATGCTGTGTATCACATGAATAACTACAGAGTTGGGTTACATGGAAATCTTTATTGGGTACAGTTGAATCTTGTTATATGTCAAAATAGGTATTTGTCAAAACTTCGGTAAAGTTGAAATTGTATAGATCCTGTTTTTCTGTACATGTTTTTGTATTTAAAGATGTGTCAAATTTCTGGTTTATCAAAGTATCTTTTCAGTCCCTAATATACATATCCTCCACATTTCGTATTCTTGCTTTGATTTACCACAAATTTATGGACATATCATTTACCTTTATATTGCTTTCCAAAATGTTGATTATGAGCATATATACCTGATAAAGGTTATTCCAGAAATGCATGCGTTTGCCATAAATTTGATATCTAAATTTGTTTTGCTTCAATACATTAAAACATCATGGTTGTGATCGTATGGTAGTTGGTTTTACAACTACCTGTGCAATCAGTGCATATCACCAATAAAGTTTTGAATTCGTAGCCCATTCATGGCAAGGTATATACTCAATACAACATTATATTATAATTATGTGATCTAGTTTGTCAGTTACTTGCGACAGGTAGGTGGTTTAGAACCGCTCGTAGACTCTGGCTGTCGGCAATCCTCCTGAAATAAATAAAGAATTAAATTAGGTAGGTGGTTTTTGACAGGTACTCCAACTTCCTCCACCTATAAAACGAACCGCCACGATACAACTGAAATATTGTTGAAAATGGTGTTAAACACCACAAACAAAACTAAACTTAAAACATTAGATGGAATACATAAAGATTTTACAATTCAGTCAAGTGAAACACTACATTAATTGCCAGTATTATAATTTTCAGTGAAGAATAAATATATCTTTTGTACATTTGGAAAGTTTGAAAAGTTCCTATCAATATGAAATGTACAAATCATTCTTGATTGTACTTACCAACTACTGCAATTTTCAGCTTGGGAGCATCATCACCTGAAATAGAGGCATTATTTTGAGAGAGTGAGTGATTGTTGTTCAATGCCAGTTCAACAATTTGTTAGTTATATCATGGCGAGAACAGGTTAATTATCATTATCAATGAGATGATGATGAGATCCACTTTGTAGTAGATCAACAGGCAAAGTTGGATTTTTATAGTGCAAGCTTACAGAAACAACAGTTCGTGGATAGACATGTCGCTCCACTCGGACACATTATTCTGATTCTGAGCTAACCAGTTTTGCTCTTTCTCCTTAATTCTGTGTGCTTAGCGGAGAAGCAACAAATACCAATATTATAGCCTTTAGCTTGACCCGACAGGGGCTGGAACCCACGATCTACTGCACTCGAGGCGAGCACACGTACCATTACGCCGCTGAAGCGGTTGCATTATTTTGAAAAAAAACATAATAAAGGATATAATCAAACATTAATTGAGGCTGTCATGGTTGTGATCATATGGGGGTTGGATTTACAACTACCTATGTAATTAGTGCCTATCACCACTAATATTATGAGTCCTAATGCTGCTCATTGCTATAGGTGTACTCAATAAACATATAGGATAAATTTAGCAGTGACTTGAGGCAGGATGGTGGTTTTCTAAGGGTACTCTGGTTTCCTCCACCAGTAAAATAACTGCCATGATACAACTGATATTGTTGGAAGTGGCATTAAACATCATAACCCAAACCCCCAACATTAATTTCCATACATGTGGCAGGACTAAACCATTAAGTGGATCCCAACCACCCCCCTGTTTGTATATTTTTTTAATTGTGAACTTAAAGATTGAGGTAATGAAAATAAATTGCATTTTTTTAGACCAATTATGTAAATTGTCTTAAATGAATTTGAATTTTGGTGTTTAATGCCACTTTCAGCAATATTTCAGCTACATGTATATCATGGCGACCAGTTTTAGTGGTGGAGGAAGCCGGAGTACCCGGAGAGAACCACCGACCCTGGGCAAGCAACTTTATCACTTGCGGCTGCGAGTCAAGTGCACCCTTTTTTGTAATTTACAAAGCTGAGCACGAACCCACGTCGTATTGGTGATAGGCTTGTATGAGTTGTTAGATCCAATGACCTAACTCATTGAGCCACCCGGGCCCCCTTTGTCTTAAATGTGAAAGTGTTAAACTTTTTGTAAGCCTAACAAGTCAATTTAGTGTATGGTGCTTAACACCACTTTTAACATTATTTAAGCTATATTTTGATGCTCAGTTTTATTGGTGGAGGAAATCAGAGTATTCAGAGAAAATCACCGACCTGCCGAAAGTCACTGACAAACTTTATCACATACAATGTTATATCGAGTCGTAATGAGCATAATAGTTAAACACAAAGGAAACTTTCTCTTTATTAAACTAATATAGTTGAAAGTAACTGTGTGCATTTGTGGTCATTTCTGTACAATATTACTAAATTAGAGATATGAATTTGAAGTGAGTTTGGTAAAATTTCGTTGCTGCCCTTCTTGGTAAATTAGTATATGGATTTGGTTCATTTCTTGTGGTAATTGGTACAGGTCCCTGTGATTCATCGTATGCTTAATGAAAATATAAGACCATTACTGTAGTTTCTAAAAATAAAATGAAAAAAATCTAAACTTAAAGAAAAAGTACAAAAAGGGGGATGGACCTCAAGTCAAGCACCCGTACGAGTAAAACAAAAAATACTGACGTGTATTTCTGCCTGTCGCTGCAGATGACTGATCAGAACTGCAACCCACACCCATTTTTGATAGTTTTAAAATTTAAATTATGTTTTGTGGCAGAGTATCGTTGTTCGCCATTTTTGTTTACAAGTTGTCATGTGGTAAACATACTAATATTAGAGTCGAATCCGGATTATATTTGACTTATCCGGCGAATAACAAATTAAGGAGAACCTAGAGTTTGCGTGTGTACACTGGCAGAAATTTAAAAAGATACAGATACATTCCTTAAGGACAATCACTGAAACATTTAAACATGAAAATGAATGGAACACAATTACCAAAGCAAGGAAACACGTATCAGTTATATTGATCTTTCATTCACACTGACGGATTTCAAAATTCTGTAAGAAAGAAATTTAAGTTAAGAACATCAGTTTCTACGTCTACTTAGAACTGCGACCGATTAATGACCACAGCTGGCCCAGGACATCGCCCTGTTAGGGAATCCGGGTGGGAATGCCCCGGAAGCTTCTGAGATTTCAGGATTTTAAAATGCTGATTACATGTTTTCGTCTAAATTTGTGCCAATTCTTGTATGTTATAAATTCAGTCTTTACTTCGCAAGTCTATATTTTTTCAATATAAGGTAGAGGCGAACTGTGGAGGCAGAGATAAGACGTTACGCACGATATTGCGTCAATGATGAACATTCTTATATATTTCTCTGAATATGAAGTCTCAGGCTAGTTAACTGATATGTTGACACATAACATGCATTTATTGTATTTTAATCTTAAATGAACTACTCCTCCTACAAAAGTGATCGAATTTTATCATAATTATCCGAAATATTTAATGAAATAACATGAATTATAGCTAAAGCGTCAACTTTTGCGTGTAAGACGTAGCAAACTATGTGCATTTTACTTAAACAAAAAACAGGTGCGCTCTTGTAGAAAGCGTGAAACGCTCGAAATTTTGTATGATAATTTTAACGGCATCATATTTTCTATGATGTCAGATGAAAAAATACGCCGTTTTGAAGAATAAGAGGATAATTTCGAAAATTCCGAATTTACTTGCTTCTGTAAGATTCTAAGGAGTGGTAAATTTCTTCAAGTTAGACTTTTAATAATTATAAAATGGGAAAACATTCGATTCTGATATTTGACCAACTAAAAGTACTTCAAATTGTGCATAAAATACAAAATTTTCACATCTTTGGACCAACGCATAAAAGCGCCACGTCTGTTTTCGGATGTCTTGTAAAAATTTCCAACGTCGAATTTTTACGCCTCCAAGTAACGAAACTGTCATAGTAAGACTTCATATTATAAGATAAATGTTAAATAGTGAAAAATGGTGGTTTATTATAAGAGTGCATATACTGAATGAGACACAGAGCAATTTTTTTTTTTTAAAGTGTTTCTACTCTTAAAACGTCCTTTGGAGCAAAGCCGAATGTCTTGCAGTTTTGTCCACTAAGCAATTTTCACGTTGTTAACTTTATATACAATCATTATGTACGTTGCTTTATACACATCGCACATGTCTTGGTTCGACTTGAAAGTTACTTGACACGACTTCTATATTATTAGAGATCTTCCTTTAACATCGCTAAAGCTCTAAATTTAGCCATATTATACCTTTGCAAAAATTGCAGATTTAAAAAATTGTATGAGATGAAGAAATAAGTTTTTGATTTGCTATAAATGTAGAAATAATAATTGATCATTAAACGATAAATTAAACATGTTGTTTACATGCAAGACGATATGCTCACGGAAATCACCATAACTCTCGTAGTGGTATATACATTGAAGAAACTCCACACCTCAAAAACAAAACTTTAAACCTATCAGTCAAAATAGAAATATTCACCAAATAATTTCTTGAAATTCAGACGATCTTTTGGTCCTAAACTTGTTTTGATACAACTGTGGTGATTGGCAAAATACAAAGCTGAGAAAAAAGTAGAATTTATTGGTAACAATAGGAGAGTTACAGTGGTAGAAACTGCATGTGAAAACAATGACGAACGTGTAGATTCTGATTCCGATACAATCGATATGTTAAGAAAGGTATGGTGGTTGCAGTTTTAGCTGACGACCCCAATTATGAGTACTACCTTCACAAGAAAACTAACAACAGATTCAGAATTAATTGACCATAATTTTTCTGATAGTTGGAGTTGCACTTCTGATTGTGGTTGTGGTTAAAGAATTATAAGAGGAAATACAACAGTGGCGTAGCTACGCAGAGGCACGGAAGCACGTGCTTCCACATCATTTTGACAACTCAAAAAAAAGAAGAAAAAAAAGAGAGAGAGAGAGAGAGAGAGGACGACAACAGAGAACAAATATAGATATAGAAGAATCGTGTGTATACAGTTTGTGTATTAATTGTTAGTGTGTTATTTTTTTACGTCGTGGAAAAGTACGTTAAACAATATTCACGTTATAGTATACCGTTTGAATTTAGCTCCGGAACTGATACTACTCTACTCCGGCCCCTTAAGGTTTTTGTTTACATTGTGTGATGAAACTGAGTCATTCTCTATCCAGAGTTAGCGTAGCAGGAACGACAACTCTGGATAGAGAATGGAAACTGAGTGACTGAACAACAATGCAAAGAAAGATAAGTTCCTTTTTTTTCGAACCGAAAGCAGGCCCTTCGGCTTCTGAAAATTCAAGCCCGGAAAAAGTGGAGAGCGTCATAGAAGGTGTTCCAAGCCCGTCAGATTCTGCCTGTAAACTTGCGTACCTAGATGTTGCCAAATTGTCGCAGGATGATCTCCAAAGTGATGCAGTTAAACTTCAGTTGTTATCCCAAATGTGGGATAAAGCTGCCCAGTTTAAATTCCCATTCAGGTACATTGATCTTTAAATAAGACGTATTGATCAATAGGGTTAAATTCGCAGGGAAGGGGATTATAAAATTAAAAACAAAGAAATCAAATTAACACGTAGAACTATTAATAAAAGGTTTCAGTGAGTGCATCCAGACCTGTGTAACAAATTGATATCATAACTGTAGATAAACTTACACACAGATTCTATTAATATCATAGAGTGCATTAAATTATACATGAAGGTGCTCTCCATATGGACACTAATAATGTCTGAATTTCTTTAAGAGTCAGTCTAAACAAACTGATCTCTCAAATAGAGAAAAAATTAATATAAACCTTCTAGATCTAGAAGAACTTATTAAAGAAAATATAGTTGACAATTTCAAAATTATCCAATTCCAGCTACATAAGTTTTATAAAACTCGGAGAAAAACTATGACTAAATGATTCTGACATTACTACCGTATCCTTTGATAGAAAATCAAATCTGCTATTTTTGTCTCATATACTGATGTATCACCGGCTTCGACTACTGGATATACTATGACGGGTGTCGTATGCAAAGCAGGACATGCTCATCATTTCCGTGCACCTAATATAAACTCGCAGTTTTATAGGAGTTTGCGGATATCCAAAGTTTTAGTATAGTGTTGTTTCCTTGTATTTTTTGCTGTTTGTGCTTGTCCCGCCTACTGTTTATACAAACTTGACTACTGCCTTTGTCGGATGCATAGCTATCTTTTACTTAGATATTCCTCTCTCTCATAAATGGAAGTTCCTGTTTGGATGTTTTGTCACAAACGAGTTCTATGCTTAAACTCATAAGACAGTAACTGTTGCAAATTTCCTTTGAATATTGTGGTACGATTTTTACGTAAAATGGAAACCCAAAAAGTACAAAATATAACGTAGATTTCGTCAAAAACAAATAGATATCATTGTACTCTGTAAACATTATAACGTCATGGATTGTAGAAATAATTACCTGCGTCGCCAACGGCGATAGCAGGTCTAGGAACCGCTCCACTCCGTCCGTCCGTCTGTCCGTTCGTCCGTCCGCAACAGCAACAAGTCTAGTGGTCTTCCCGCTCCGTCTGTTCGTCCGTTCACAACACTTACGGTTACATAATTTGTGTAATCTTAAACTCCAATAATTCTCATTCCTCATTATTCAAACTTTGCACAATTACTGTACACATATCGAATTTGTGCACTTTATATTTTCATCATATTTGATGGCGATTTAGGTCCAGGCTCGACTTTGATTGCATTTGTACTTTCGACCGGCTATATATTCTCTTCGTAACATGAAAATATGACAGGTTTTTTTTTTAGTTTGAAGCAAAACCTTTGAACTTACCAACAAAATCCAACCAACTTTGTTATTTCAAATTCAGTGCCTATTTCGTAAAATCTGAGAGCTTCTGGGGGGCTTAGCCCCCCTGGACCCACTGGGGCCTCTGACGGCCCCCAGACCCTTCGCCCCAATTTTGTGCTTCCACATCATTACAGGTCTAGCTACGCCGCTGTAGACTGTCTTAATTTTTCATTCAGTCTGATCATTAATCCAATTACATTATTTATGTATTATTATACAATCACCTGATAATCAAATCGTTCAATCTAATTATAAGTGATTACGATTGGATACTATCTAAAAAAAATCATTACGACTGGATACTATCTAAAAAAAATCTTCAAATAGCACATTGACCACTTTAAGGTATACACCCCCATTTCACAAGGGAATACTTATTCTTCCTTTTTATTAGCAGAAAGAGTTTTAGTTCCCCTGCCCCGAATATTGGCATTGAAGATATAGCCATTACTTGTAGTCCTTCGTATGTCCGTTAACTTTTACCTTTTAAACATCTTGAAACCCAATGAATAGAATTTTATAAAAAATAGTCTGAACTTAGCAAATATATTGTCTAGAAGATACTGTACATATGATGGTATTTTTTTCTCTTGATTCGTCAACAAACATGAACGATGCAAGAGTTTTTTTTTATGTTGATCAATCTTGGGAGGAGGGACTTGCTCTGAAGAAACCGTTGATTGATTGAAATGAAACTTGGTATTTATGTTCCTATCAATGTTGGTACTTTGATGTCGATCGGAAAAGACCGACAGTAGAGGTCATGGTTTACATAATAGAAACACTATTGGAAAACAGGTTCATCTTCTTTAGAACCACTGAACAGACTAACTATATATGTAGCAGAATTTTCCCCCAACGATATAACCTGGTTTGGGTCAGTTTACGCTTAATAAACCGCGAAATGGTTTATGAAAAGCGTAAACTGACCCAAACCAGGTTATTTCATGCGACTATTTGAATTTGTCGTTAGCGGATGAACACTTTGGTGACGTCACAATACCAACCCAGGTTATCGAGTATAACCAATGTTGCCTCAGGTGGATCAGCCAATCGGATTGCATTATTCACATCAAATTAAATTATTTTGTAATATATCTGAAAAAAATTAAGAAACAAAGTCATATCGATACATTTTCCTGGTAACAAAGTCGTGCGCACGTTAGTAGTTTATTGGGGGGTATGGTATTTAACGTCACTTCCAACAATGTTTCAGGTATATCATGGCGGTCAGTTTTATTGGTGGAGAAAACCACCGACATGCCGCAAGTCACTGACAAACTTTATCACATAATGTTGTATCGAGTACACCTCGCATGTGCGGGATTCGAAAGTAAGTGGTGATAGGCACTGATTGCATATGTGGTTATTTATCCAACTATCATAC
The DNA here is from genome assembly GCA_002080005.1 of Gigantidas platifrons. Taxonomy (NCBI): domain Eukaryota; kingdom Metazoa; phylum Mollusca; class Bivalvia; order Mytilida; family Modiolidae; genus Gigantidas; species Gigantidas platifrons. The sequence continues at coordinate 379,567 of MJUT01050302.1, read as the reverse complement.
GATCACAATAATAGTTGTGGTGTAGATCAGAAGTTCAAAATGGTCATTATCCACGGTCAAAGTAGCTTTTATCATCTCTCGGAGAGGCAATAAAGAGAATGAATTCAGAATGTTACCTGTCATGCACAAATGATACAACTTAATTACAAATGTGTATACAGATATGGCAGCTAAGGCATAAATTGAAGTTTCTGATAATTTCTCATGAACTTAACCCAGGTGAACAATTCGGGATCTTGTGAGCCTCTCTGTGCATGCATGTATATTTTTGATCTACCTGATGTGTGAAAAAAAAATTGGATTCTCTACTGATATTAAAAAATCCCAAGCCCCCCTCCCCCCTCCTTTTCACTAATAAAAGTGTTGGTGTCTAATAAAGAAAACAACAGTCTGTGGGAAGATATGTCGCTTCACTCGGCCACATTAATGAATATTCTGATTTCTAGCCGGCCAGTCTTTGTTCTTACTCCTTAATGCTGCCTGCGTAGCAGAGAAGCAACAAATACCACTTTTATAGTCTTTGGTTAACCAGACTGGAGCTCTATCCCATGGATCTAAAACGCTCAAGGCGAGCATGCTAACCATTACACCACCGATGAGATAGGAAACCATTTTGTCTACAGACTGATGACAACAGACCCATAACATAATACCATCACAGCAACATTTCTGTGGTGGTATAAAAATCACACTGAGAAAGGAGCAGTCCTTCAAAACTTTCATTAAGCTAGGGACTTGTGCTCAAGTTGCTTAGTTGAAGTTAGTTAATACAGTCAATATGATCAGCACACATTAAAAAACTCATCAATTAGCTTCCAGTCAGATTTGAACTGACATCTTTTCAACTTTATTGAAATGTACTGCCTTGTACTATAGAAGCCATAATGATTGTAATGTTACACAAAGTACACACACATATAAATAAAACACTCAAACAAGTATTTCAAAAGCATTTTGTACAAAGGACTGTATTTAAGACATATTATTAACTACAGATGTAAAATGTACATGTATTTTAATCGTCACCAATGCCACTGATTATATCAGGTAATAATATTCATTAAAAAGTTGTTAATGTTTTCGTGATTCATGAAACTTTTTTTTTACGAGCTACTGATCCCTCCTCTTAAATAGCATTAAAGGGTCAATATATGACTACAATAACAATATATGATATAAATATACAGGTATATCATGACAAAAAGACAAATATTAATTTAATGGCAGACAAAAAATTACGAATACCCAGAAAATTGATGATTGAGCAACACAAACACAATTAAAAATCCAGACCGACATGAGCTCAAATGCTCCATACGAGTCTGCAGTTCGAACTTCACTAATTATTTCATGGGCGAAAGAGCTAGGGGCAATTGCCCTCTCCACTTTGAAAAGTTGAGGCGGACAAAATTGTCAGTTTGCCCCCTTATTTTGGCATTAAATTTAAGAAAACACTTGTTTACTTAAGTATGGAAGCGTCCAGTTAGCCAATGGTATATGGATATTTGGACAAGGGTATGCTTTGAAACCAGTGACTTTTTTTTTTATTGCTGCAGTTTTGAAACTATACCAGACAAGTAAGGAATACCTTATTTTGTAATTTTTCTGTTTTTTTTATGTTACATTCTAGTGTAATTTTCATTAAAAAATAAACCGCATGAAAGCGCCATAATTTTTTTTCTATTGAAAATATGCCCGTTTTTTTCACATTCTGAGTGTATATGATGCTTTTGGCATGTTGTTTTTGAATATTTAATAAAAAGAAAAGGTGTGGAAAAAGTTGGGTCAGTTTTTTAATAAAAAAGATTTTTTTCATAATGTCTTAAATGACATTGCAGTCTTATCTTAGCTCACCTCTACGAAAGCTCCAAAGTATCATTCGAAATTCGAGATTCAATATCTGAAATTTGAAATTCGAAATCCCGATTAACAAGTGGAAGAAAAGACAACAAACTGATGTTCCTTATGAGAAATTAAACCAATGAAAATGGTAGCCAATTGCATCAAACTAACTGTTCGCAGTAATTAAGAATATTCTTTTATAATTGAAAATAACTTCACTCTTGATGAACTAGATCAGATATTTTTATTTATAATTATGTATCCCGTCCTGGCTGTAGCCACAATTTCGTCGCCGATCCCTTAACCCCACCCCCCCCCCCTTTTTACCACATTGTCTTACCATTACCCCTCCGCCTTTTCACCATCCAAAACCCTCCTCCTTTTTCTCATCCTCAACCCATCCCTACCCCTCCTCTCATTTTCACAGCCTTAACCCTCTTCCTTTTCCCCATCCATAATCCCCTTTTTCCCCACCCTTAACCCTCCCCCTTTTTCCACAAAAAAAACATCCCGCTTTTCCACCCATAACCCTCCCCTTTTCCCACCATTACCCTCCCCCTTTTTCCCATCCTTAACCCTCAACTCTGCCTTTTTCCCCCAACCCTCTCCTTTTCCCCCCACCCGTAACCCTCCCCCTTTTCCCATACAAAACCATCCCGCTTTCCCACCCATAACCCTCCCCTTTTTCCCATCATTAGTCCTCCCCCTATTCCCACCATAACCCTAGTTCCCACCCTTAAGTCTGCCTTTTTCCCCCAAACACAACCCTCCCCTTTTTCCCATCCTAAACTCTTCCACCTTTTCCCAGCCTTAACCCTTCCCCTTTTCCCAACCATAACCCTCCCTTTTCCCACACATAACCCTCCCCTTTTCCCATCCTTAACTCTTTCCCTATTCTTACCCATAACCCTCTCCATTTTCACCATCCATAATCCCCCTTTTCCCACACAAAACACTCCCCTTTTTTCCAACCATAACTCTCCCCCTTTTCCCATTCATAACCCTCCCCCTCTACCCACCATAAACCTCCCCCTTTTCCCACCCATAAAATTTCCCCTTTTCCGACCCATAACACACCCCCTTTTCCCACCCCGAACCCTCCCTTCTACCCACCATAACCCTCCCCCTTTTCCCACCCATAACCTCCTCATTTTCCCACCATAAACCCCCTTTTTCACACCCATAACCTTCACAATTTCCACCCGTAACCCTCCCCCTTTCCTCACCATAACCATCCCCTCTACCCATCATAACCCTCTCCCTTTTTCCACCATAAACCTCCCCCTTTTCCCACCTTCAACTTTCCCCTTTTCCGACCCATAACCCTCCCCTTTTCAAACACATAACACTCCTCCTTTACCCACCATAACCCTCCCCTTTTCCCACCCGAAACCCTCTCCTTTTCTCACCATAACCCTACCCCTTTCCCCACCATAAACCTCCCTTATAACTCGCCCCCTTTTCACACCCATAAACCTCCCTCTTTTCCAACCCTTAACTCTACACCTTTTCCTACACATAACTTTCCCACCTCTACCCAGCATAACACTTCCTTTTCTCAGCCATGACCCTCCTTCTTTACCCACTATAACTCTCCCCCTTTTCCCACCATAAACCTCCCCCTTTTCCCACCAATAACCCTCCCCCTTTTCCCACCCTAAACTTTCCCTTTTCCGACCCATAACCCTCCAGCATTAGCCACCCGTAACAACCCTCCTTCTTTACCCACCTATAACCCTTCCCCTTTTCCCACCCATAACCCTCTCCCTTTTCCCACCCATAACCCTCCCACCTCTACCCAGCAAAACCCTCCCGTTTTTACCACCCATAACCTTCACCCTTTCCCACCCGTAACCTTCCCCTTTTCTCAGTCTTAACCCTCCCATTTTCCCCACCCTAAAGCCTCCCCCCTCTACCCACCATAACACTCCCGCTTTTCCCATCCTAAGCTCTCCACCTTTTCCCACCATTAACGCTCCCCCTTTTCCCACCCATAACCCTCCCGCTTTAGCCACCATAACCTCTCCCTTTCGCACCAATAACCCTCACCCTTTTCCCACCATAAACCTCCCCCTTTTCCCACCCATAACCCTCCCCCCTTTCCCAGCCTTAATCCTCCCCTTTTCCCACCCAAAACCCTCCTCCTTTTCTCACCATAATCCTCCCCCTCCATAACCCTCTTCTTTTTCCCACCCATAACCCTCCCCCTTTTCTCAGCCTTAACAATTCCCCTTTTACCACCCATAATCCTCCCCCTTTTCCCACCCTTAACCCTCCCGCTTTAGCCACGATAACATTCCCCCTTTTCTCACCATTAACTCTCCACCCCTTTTCCCACCCATAACCCTCCCACTTTTACCACCCGTAACCCTCCCCCTTTTCCCACCCTTAACTCTCCCCCTTTTCCCACCCTTAACCCTCCCGCGTAGGCACCATAACCTTCCCCCTTTTCCCACCC